>OZ022579.1:9978781-10211281 GCA_963669155.1 Arbacia lixula
AAAAATTAACGATTCTGCACACTTTGGGCACTGTTGTGAATGGAGCTGAATGAGTAGATATCCACGCCATTCGCATCAGCATTGTAACAATTAATTTGCAGAATATTGTAGGGCCTGTAATACTCATGAAATGATGGTTGCACTGGAAAGTTCATGATGCCCTAAAGAACCCTTCACCCGTAGCTTAAATGGCAAATAAAGTTATTGTATATGCTTCCTCAGCGACCTTCAGTCTGTTAATGCTAGTGAAAACCATAAAGACATTGTATCAAGGATCTTTACGGGTAGTTATAGGGACTACTACTCCAATACGTCATCAGCTACTGATTCCCAAAAGTCTGATCGAGTAAAGCTAGGTGAGCATGCGTGTACCTACTCTCACTCAGAGCTATATTGTATCAGGTAAAGCAATAAACCCAATTGTTTCAGCGATGATTTAACATAATCATGCCACAATTTCCAACACGTATCCCTGTATTAGAAAGACGAATGAAATAAAGAGAAATATGTAATTATGGAAATTCTAATTTTGGAGGAAAATGGTTAAAAATCATATTTCTTGCCCTAATGTCTCATAAAAATCTCCCCAAAGCCGACTAAATCGGATGCTATCTGGTACTAAATTTAACCCTCTTTAATGTGACAGCTTATATGATGTGGTGAAAATGTACCATTCCAGTGTTAGCATTACAATTGTTCAATACTACTTTTCCATGGCGGCCATTTAAGAAAATGGCCGCCATGGCTCTCCTGGGCAAAATTCGGAAGGGTTCAAATTCAAAATTGGCGTGTAATACATCATTCTTAGTGAGTGCCAATTTTGGTGCTGTTAGACAAAAGTGAACAATTTATTACGTCAAAATATCGAGCTATTCCGCTGGACTATGTATTTTTAACTTGTTAGATCGAACGATACCATTTACCGACTAGCAAGCCCGCAGTCTCGGTCTCAGACATAAAACGTCACCTCAACAAGAATGCGCTTGAATTATATTCATTTGAACAAAAATCCTGGCTAACTTCCTATTATTAGTAAATTTTGTTAGTAATACAAATGACATGTCCGATTTTTTAATGGTTTCTTCACCTTTTGAAAAAAAGTAGATTACAAGTTATGTTATAGTGTTGCCCTTAACTTCCTTTAAATGTGCACCAAAAATTATAACAAAGCTTTTACAGACAAAATGGGCATTTACATAGTTTTCTTTCAAATATGAAGATGACATCAGTTAAATGTTGATACAGAGCATGGGACACCAAAATTAATTATTTTCATGAATGTGGAAAGCCTTTGGCATTCATTTAGAGTACCGAAGTGGTGTTGTCATATGAGCATTATATTGTCAATACAACTGCCTCTAAATAACGTCACTGCAGTGAGATATTCACCGGTCCAATATTGTCTTGTGGGCTAGTGTCGGGCACTCCCAACATTTATAGAGTCCCAGTTGTGATCACAGCTGCATGTTCTACTAGTATATACCAGTTGTCTTGACAATATGCTAAATTGACGTCACACTTCAGTTCTCTATAACACCTCCCTGGAATAAGGACCCTTCAAAATGACGAGCATTTCGCACTGCAACACACTCGTTGTCTTACCGTAACACGAGACGACTACAGCATGGCTGCACGGTTGTTCAGGATTATACTCGCAGTAGCTGATGTCTTTGATCAACAATGGGCAAGTTATGTTCCACATTGTCGTGCCATCCACCGGTCTCATCTTACCATAGCGCTGATTATGGGTGTAGCCCAGCATTAAACAAACCACGTTCGACTCTGTGTACCCCCAGCCATCAGCGCAGACGGGTCGCCACATGCCATGCCTGTAGACCTGTACCTGTCCCTCCGAGTTACATGGCCCGTCTAATCGCACTGCAGTAACGATAATACATCGCGTTATCATCATTAACTCTGTGAGTGATATGGGTCCATTTTTCAAAATTATTACACACAAAACGTATAGGTTAACGAAGTGTCTGGCGCGAAAGGGTCGAAGAAATTGGTTTGGATGTGCCTATAGATCACGATGAACATGGGGACAGGGACTATTAACAAATACAACAAAACACGTGAAATAAACATGTATAGTGATGTGCAGTACGCATGGTAGTGGTTGATGATGGACCCATCGATTGCGCCAGAACAGTTGTGCCTGGGTCCCTGGACGATATATCTAATTGCCGTCCTGTCAGTAACATTGCATTTGCAGCTTAGGTTATTGAAAAAGCGGTTGCTTCCCAATTATTTGCATACTTAAATGATCAAAATTGCTCTACCGGCTGCAACTGCGAATGTCACTCTGGCTTTCTGATGCATTCACTTAAAGGGTCCCTGCAATCAAAATGCATGTTGACTTATGTTGATTCAACTTAATATGCATATCACAAAATCAGTAACGGCTTAATGGAAATATGTGTCCTTTATTTTCAAATATTTTTTCTATATTTTTTCTCAGCACTGATAAGCCCCGCCTTCAAAAATATCCTCCAACTCAAGATTCTTGTTGTGACATCATCACAGGTATAAATTAGCAAGATAATAGACATAATTTATGCACAAACTAAACATTGCAATGACTACCTGCAAGTGTTTATAATGTCATCGCATGTTTACACAATGTATTTTCCCCCTTGGCATATAGCTAGCACATTTCTGACACAAGGAAACGATTATTCCCACATGAAAGGTTGTTAGGTTGTATTGTGTGATGCTCTAGTGGGCAGGTGGCAGTAGTCATTGCAATGTGTAATTTTTGCATAATTCTGTCTATTATCCTGCTAATTTTTAACTTTGATGACGTCACAACAAGAATCTTGAGTCGGAGGAAATTTTTGGAGGCGGGGCTTATCAGTGCTGAGAAAAATAAAGAAAAAATCATTTTAAAATATAGGACACATAATTCCATTGAACAGTTGGTGATTTTGTTAAATACATGTCAAGTTGCATCAACAGACGTCAACATGCATTTTGATTACAGGGGACCTTTAATTGCCAGGCAAATGATTTTCTTCACATTGAATAAGATGTTGCTGGTCCTAAACATGAGCTTTATTCTCATGATATAAACTTGGGTATATGTCTAGACTCAAATTTCAAGCTCACGTTAAATGTTAGCAATGCGATAAAGACATATAATTTTCATTTTTGTAATCTAGGTGTCTAGGTTTGATTATTTTAATGGTCTGTTTACAGTTTTTTTCTTCAAAAGACAAGAAGAGAATTGATGGTATTGTAAGTTGAGCTGCTCGATTAATATATGCTACTGGTCAAGGAACACCCACATGGCCTTTTTAAGTGAATTACACTGGTCAACATTTAGCCAACGTATTAATTTTAAAATTTGTTTGTATTATAGATTCTTTATGAAATATTACCTTACTATCTGAATAATACTGTTATTTTGTATAAATATAATTGTAATTTCAAATCTGTCGACACTTTGTTTTTGTAGATAGAAGATTCGCTATTGCAGCCTCCCCAGCATGGAATGCTCCACTGCAACACATTAGACAAATGCCGCATGTACACACTTTAAGAAACATCTAAACTTTTTCCTATTTCCTTATTGTTGTAGTTTGTTAGACGTCTGTAAATGTGATTACAATTTATATTTTAACTGTGATTTGTCCTTATTTGTTTAAAGCGCAATGCTACATTGTAAAATGCGCTATATAAATAACCATTGTAGGCCTATTATTATCATTAACGATCGACATTCATGAACCTTGAATACTGGCCATACTGAAGTACATGTACTTACAATTGAAGATGATTTCGATTAACGCTGCATTACTGTGTGTGTTTGGCAATTCTCGAAAAAAATGTGCGATATTATGCAACTTTCGTGTCACCATATTCTTTCAATACTTAAAGGTAATATCAAGAGCGCATGGCGATTACGATTGACCAAAGAACACATAACCATCCTATCATCGATGTCCTCCCATGACAGTGTCCACATTATTAAATTATGTAATTGAGCAAGAGATCACATATAATCATGTCAAGTCAAAACTTCGACCACTTCAATCTGGAGTTCCGCAGGAATCTCTGTAGGGGCTTTCCATTACATTAAACACAGGTGATAAATGTGTCCACTGACAATCTGTCTGTTGATTCCCAACATATATTCAGACACAAATCTTGACATTCTTTGTACTGTTGTTGATGTGAATCTAATAAGTGATTGTGAGTGGTTTCTTGCCGACAAAATGTTTATTTACTGAAAAAATGTAATTATATAATTCCGTAACATCAACAAATGCTTAAATGCGAATAAAGATGTAAAAAATGTTGTACTTAGGCTGCATATCATATTTTACCCATGCTTCAACACTCAAAGTTTCTGGAAGTCCACGACAATAAACTCTTCTACATGATAAATAATAAATAAGATATCAATTAGTGTCAATTAATTAAGTCATATCAATGAATTACATTAGGTTTAATTTTACCGTCGCACACATATACTGCGCATGCTTCATTGATTTGATTTGATTTATTTATTTCCAAAACCTGAAATTAACAATACAGTGTTCAATTAACCTAAGGGCTACTAAGACACTAGCTTGCCGTTTTCAAAATTGGGAAGATAAGCAGCTGGCTCAATGTAGAATGTGGTGTTAGACAAGATTGTATTCTTTCTCCCGATTTGTTCTGACTCGACACCGAAGCCATCATGCGGTCCATCCGGGAAATGGACGGCAATAAGATTGGAGGGGTCAACATAGCAAAACATCATATGTGCAGATGATACAGTCATGATTGCTGACTCTGAAGAGAATTTGCAAACTCTCATGGACACAGTTGTCGCAGAGAGTGAGAGGAAAGGCTTGTTATTAAATCTTAAATAGCCCTAACTCGATCTTGTCTTCTCAAAAATATCTCCAGTTCTACCATGAAAAGTAAAAGTAAATGGTGAAATTCTAGAGCAGATAGATGAGCTCACATTATCTAGGCAGTGTTGCTATGTCTGACGGAAGGTGTGAGAAAGAAATCAAACGCCGATTAGGGATTGCTAAGTCTACATTCAAGAAAATGGAGAGGGCATTGACAACTCGATCTAGTACTCTCCCTATACTAGACATAGATTATTGCTCTGCCTTATATGATCCACGCTTATTTATGGATCACAATACGTGTATGTGTGTGTGAAAGAGATTAAGACAGATGTTGGCAGAGAACGATAATGAGGGACAATAAATGAGAAGAAATACATCACAAGAAATAGACATGATATTTAACAACATATTAAGGAAATGGAAAGAACACGATAAAGAGAGGCAATATGTGACCCAGCAGCCCAATATGAGACACTTGTCGCGATTTATCATTTTTGAGTTATGTAAACCACCCTATTCTCCATGCCATAAGCTTTAATTTAATACATGTACTTAAATCATAGTTTTTGGTGACTTGGGCGCCAAGATACAACTACTTTAATGTTGAAAATATCAACAGCAGTGAAAACGAGACATACTTGTGGACAAGTATAAGGTGGTCTGTATGGCAATTTTTTACACAGACATTGGACATGTTGGATGGTAAATGCACGGTGACACCATGGACCTTCCATGGTGACACCATCTATTCATTAGAAATCAGAGGCACGCTGAAAAAAAAGTTCTTAGCGCACCTACAACATTTTAGAGACTTGCCTTAATGGTCACATAATCCACCTAAATAATAGGCATTTTAGATGAATGGGCGAGAGAAAAAAATTGGGAAAGAAAATCTCAAAGAGAATGACAAAGTGAGGGATTGAACAGAAGGTGGCAAAATAAACATTGCAAAAGGAATAAAAAATTGACCCTACCCACTCCAGTAATCGAACCGGGGGCCTCGTGATCTTAAAACAGTGCCTTACCCATTGAGCCACAAATCTTCGCATTCACTTAACACGTAATGCTCATCAGGGGCTAGAATGATTTAGAAATTGATATTCAAGCTAAAATTTCACCGTGATTCCGACATCTGATTAAAAAATAAAGACGGCTCAGAAAGCTAGTAGACTCAGCTACAACATACTTAAATTTCAGAGTAAAAGATCCAAACATAGGCAAGATACAGCTCCTAAAAGATCGTCATGTCATTTCATGATTTCAAATGACCCTTCAATTCACATTACACGTACAAAGGTCCGATTTTGACATTAATGCCTATAGTTTCATTTCCCTTCTAAATATTAAAACAAAATTGGCGGTCACCGGCCATTCTGAAGAGCTATGGCCGATTGAAGACAGTCATGTTTTTGCAAAACTTTCCACACAAAAACGTATTGACGCACGCGCGGACTGTGAACTTTGACGCACCCGCATGATCTTGATATTGCATGGAAATGGCTCAAAATTTCAGGATGTGATTTATGTAGTGTCAGAAACATGAAACCAGTATAAAAAACGGCATTTTGACGTTCCGTTCACGTTACGCACGGAAGACGCGCGAACGCGCGGAAATTTTCGAAATGCTTGAAATGGCCTGAAACATATGCAAAACAATTTATAATTGATTTAGAGCATTTTCAAATTTAACGTGCGCGTTTTTGCACTAATGTACGCGTACGCGCGCATTTTTATTAATTAAGAAAAAAGGATGGTAAAAATAGTGCGTTGTCTGATTACATGAGCCTGAAATATGAAAGAAAAAGAAAGTTACTCAACCTTGCGCATGACGTCACCTTCGGGGCTCTTAGATGTAACACTTACAACGCGCATTCTGTTTAGTAGGAAGGGGACTCTTTTGTATGCAAAAGATGTCATTAACGCTATCATACCCTGCATCTTACCCGATAGACAATGAACACGAAGTCCAACTGGGCAGTATTCCGGAGTATGCGTTAACTCTTTTGTGCATGTTGAAAATAGGGCGAATGGCCTACTCATTTCTTTGGAGATAATCACCAATGCATGTGCAGCGCTTCTGGCCGGATTTACCGTTTATTTTACTCACCATGCATAATGAAATTGGGAATAAAATACGGCAATTCCGCAAGGGGCCAACTACGTTTAGGGCGCGTAACTGAGAATACGACACGGAATGCACAGACAACGGCAACCTTCAAGAGCATCGTGCGTGGCTGGTACAAACAAGAATGGAGGAATAGATAATAAAGAAGTCTGATTTGAATTCACGAAAGTCTTATTTTCATTCATGAAAAAATAAGATCAAACAATTTGTTATTCATGCCTTGGCCTTTCGGTTTAACCGTATATTTAGCAAATCTTTTCAGCACATAATTCATACTAGTGATATCAACACCAGAAAGTGAAACATTACCCATACAGCTATGACACAATATAAATTTTATGGACAACATTGCAGGATTTGCCTAGCATGAACACTCATCGAAGCACGAGGAGTTATTCCGATACCAGTCGTGTTCATGTATAATGATAGGATTGTGAAACAATGAGTAACGCATTGGTTGAACGACAATTAAGTATGGACTTTAAATGCTAAACGAAAATGGTCGACCTTTCTCTCTATATAAATTATATATTTATATATAATTTCTTATTATAATCAGAACGTTTCCATTGAAGTGCCGATAATTATTGTCACAAGTCTGGTTGATTTTAGTAAATGTTGTTGTTGTTATGTCGTAGTATATTAGTTGCAGTAGAATTGCTATAAGCATCAAGTACATTGTGTTGAATCATTTCAAAATCATTGTTAATGTTAAGTTGTTGTTTGTTTTAAAGTATACAATATTAACTTCGAATATCTGACAACTTATCAAAGTTATCATGGTTATGTATTGTCAATCGATATTCATTCAATGTAATGATTGAGAAATATCAAGCCGATGTTGCTGAAAGTAAGACAATACACAACTTTCGTGTGGTGAAAGAAACCTTCTGGAACGATCATTTTTATACATAAAAGAATGTAGAAGGCAAAGAGAACGAAAGATTGCAATCAGGTAAATGAGTGATATCTCAATTAACATATTTTTGCTTGCTTCTATTGAGATTAATGTCACAATAACGAATGTGATACCAGTTAGTATAACCATTACATTGAGCGAGAAATATAATCAAATTAGATTCTGGCTGCTGTTTATTACGATTAAATGTTTATTTTTGCTAGTGCAACGCCAATTTCAGTCAAATATCGTAGATAATGAGACGTTATGGAAATATCAACCCGGAAGTGTACACATGATGACGTCGCGTTAGCACGCTGTCAGGATTTCCGTTTATTGCGAGTGATTGTTACAATGGAAAAGGCGATGATAGTGATGATTGTCGTCGTACTTATGATCATGGCGATGATCACAGTGGCCATAGTGATTGTCACCGGTGATGATGATCATCATCATTATTATAATAGGCACCGCGAGCGGCTTGGATCGATGATCACTGATCGAAGGCTATTCTATCGGTCATCTGGAAAATCCGACAACTATTTGGAGTACTCTAAATTAAAAATAAAAAACTTTCACATCGCGGTACAAACTTTTGAGAATTACGAGTCTTTTCAAAGAGCTAACGAACGAGCAGGATGCAAGATTATCTCCATTCCGGCGTGGATTTCTTAAAAAAAGAACGAACGCTAAATCGCGCACCGTCGATAAGCAGGCAATTAAAAATAACAATGGGCGGATTTGAAGGCGGCTTGAGCAATGCAAGGAGAGGGCGGGGGCGCTGTATGAAGGTACATATTCAGCGACATTGAACGGATGGTCATGATTATGATAATGATGATGATTATTAATATTATTATTATGATGCTCATCACTACAGTTACGACCATGACGGTAGATTATTACGATGATCACGGTCATGATGATTATTATCCTAGTTATGAACATGACGATGATTACGATGGTCATAATAGATTGAGGGCGGATTTGAAAACCCATGAGAGACGAATGAGGTGATTTGCTTATGGTACCGATCACTTGTCTTACCCTATAGCAATTATAATGATCATGATTGTTATTAAACGTAACCAAAAGCGTTCGAATAAGCAATATTTTTCTGTCGAAGTTTTCACTGAAAGATTCAAGCGAAAGATAAATCCGTGTTGAGCTCTGACCAGTGCGTAGTAGAAAGAGCTACATTTTCACATGGATCCGGGTCACTCATTCATTTATTAACCGACCACAACCCACACAATAAAGGAACGCATCTATGCCGCGCCACCGCGCCGATCTCCGTAGAAATCGGTGCCTCACACATCAGTCGAACTTCTCATGAATATTAATGAGTCAGATGAAATGAGACTCTTTCGGTATTTGTTTCCATGTTGTCATATTATGTTTACTTTACAAATATCAAAGTTAGGGTACTGGTGAAAATGTGCTCATTAAATCTTAATGTGCCACGTGTGTATTTTGTCACAAATAATTTACACAAATCCCACAGTGCAGAGATTCATCTGGTACAGGAACAATTGACAAAAATCAAATAGTACTTGTAAAAATGAAAATGTAGAATTACATTCTGAAAGAGTTTCATGTAATTATCTGTGGCAGAAAATTTTGACAATTTCAGGCATTAATACAAAAAAACTCATGAGCAAACGATAGACATGAGGCAAGCCAAATGTTGACAATTAACACTTTTATCTTTGTTATAGTGTTTTTATAATGTCGTGGAATGTGATTTGCTTCTCTACAAAGTTGCTAATATACGTACGTTTTGACTCCTCTGCGATTCGAGACTCGACATGTTTTTTTTTAAAATGCTTTTTAGCCTTTATTCAGAAAATAATAAAACATTTTCTCATACATAGTAAATAAAATAGTTGTACATACTTAAATACACATCCATAATCAATATATTGAATTAATGTAAATAATGTACATCCTGACTTCATTTTTCGTACAAAAAATTGTGACATAATAAAGTGCTTATACCTAATGAAGTAAAACATCATTATAACAAAGGAATGAAAATAATGTACATTGTTACATAACTATTCGTTCACAAATAATCAAAAACCGTAAATACATGATATTTCTTTTTTGCCTTAGCAAAATAAAAGATACATTTGAATAAAGATTTTGTATATAAAACACAATAACACACATAACACATAAACACAAACAGATAGAAACACAATATACATATAAACACATACAGAACGAAACAAAAAAACAAAAATGTGAGAGATGAAAAAGCTAACCCAGAACCCATCCATTTTCCTTTTCAGCAAAAAGAACATGATTATATTTAAAAATCTTTCAGATATTAGTGTCATTATTTTATCACTGTTATTCTTTTTAATAATTTTATCTAAATGGAGCTTTGTAGTAAGATGACTATATATTTTTTTTATCATTTAATTGAAATTGATGAGGATCAGTGAGAGAAACTGGTAGAAAAAGGGCAGATTTAAAATAGATAAAAACAATATCCCATTATTGTATGGTATAGTGTTAATTAATCCCAGTGGGAGAAAGAGTTTGAATAAAGAAGAAAAATAAACACTTAAGTGTAATTGACCTACATGTAAACTGACAACTGGGAAAATTTTTCCCATTTTGTAAGGTGTAGTGTCAACTTATCTTTTCTCCTCGCCTTATCATGTTCAATCTGTTTTGATCTTTTAATGGCACTGCATATTTCTTCACATGTAGGGACTTTTCCCAGTTTACGATTATTGTAAATCATATGTTTGACCAAAATTATTACATGATTTAATAAAGCATTCTGTTTTACATTGTCTCTAACACTGAGTAATACTTCAAGCAACTGTAAATCAAGAAGTTCCAAAAAATGTAATTTATTTCCTATTTCAGTCCAGATCTTAGAGACTTCAGCACATTTGTAAAATATGTGATAATATGTTTCTGTCTCTTTTCTACAGAAAGAGCAAGTATTTGAATCTATTAAACCAAACTGGAAAAGTTTGTCATTACAAAATATAATGCTATGTAAAAGTTTATATTGAAATTCTCTTAGCTTCCAGTCTAAAGTGGAGACTCGAGGGATAGAAAAGCAAGTTGCAACTGCCGACTTATTCATGTTTAAAGCTGAAACATCTGGATGTTTGAAAACGAATGAATCTTGTATTGTATTAATAAATATATTATATCTTATTTTGGATGACACCGAGGTAAAGGAAAACACATACTTATTAATATCAAAATGGATGTTAGAAAAATCTAAATTATTATGAACTGTGTCACCTCTACCAAAGGATGTTCTCCTCTTCTTCCATTCCATTGGCATCCTGTTATACAAGTCCTTAAGAGAAAATAAATCATTCACATTTAATCCTTTTCTTAAGAGAAAATCTCCTGTTCTCATTTTACCATCTGTATCAATAATGTGTTTAACTTGAAAAAGGTTAACCTTAAATAATTTTTCATTAAAGTGAAAGGTCCTACCTTTTATAAAAGTATTATCAAAAATATTTGGTTTTCCCAATGCACTTCTCTTATAATAAATTCTCTTTCTCTTAAGTAATTCCAAATGTCCAAAAATTCTAAGTAAAATTTAGGTGCACTGAGGTTGAAAGCTCTGGGATTGTAGTTACAAAGAAATATTAAAGTTCCTCCTAAAGATCTGAATACATGTTGGAAAAAGTATTTCCATTTCATTTCCTTATTTCCACCGAGAAGTCTTTTTATCCACATAACGCGCTGAGCACAAACCATGTATTTAAAATTTATCATTTTCAAACCTCCTACAACATAATTTTTGTAAAGAATGTTCCTTTTTATCTTATCGTGACCATTCCAGAGGAAATTGAAGCAGATCTTCTCTATTTCCTTGAACACCCATTGTGGTACAGACATTATGGAAGATACATATAACAATTTTGATATTCCAAAGGCTTTAATTAACTGAATTTTCCCAAATAGGGTTAAATCCCGTTGCTTCCACCAACCTAACAATCTTTTTATCTTACTCAGTATTTCTTTATAATTCATTTCTTCTTTAACATTTATATCAAGACAAAAGTATATCCCAAGCACCTTTACAGTGGTGACCAATTTACCTAACGAAAGCTCAGACAAGCTATCACTATTTTGACTACAAGAACCTAGTTTCATGATATAAGTCTTGTCCCTATTAATTTTCAATCCAGAAATATGGTAGAATGAATTTAATATTTTGTCTAATGTTTCTATATCACTTGTATCTTTTAAAAAAAATTGAACAATCGTCTGCATACATTACTATCTTTATCTCCATATCACCTATTGAAATACCTTTTAAAGTTTGCTCATTTCGAACAGCCACAGCTAAAGTTTCGATGACTAATAAAAAAATATATGGAGAAAGGGGATCTCCCTGTCTTACTCCCCTACTTATATAAAAAAAGACCTGTAGAAAAACCTCCATTCATAACACAACTGAATGCATTATTGTAAATTACTTCTATCCATCTACAAAAATATGGACCAAAACCATATCTTTTCATTAGGTATTTCATATATGAATGTGAGACAGTGTCAAAAGCTTTCTCAAAATCAATCGCAACAAAATAACCTTGTATACCGTACTCTTTTGTATAATATAAAATATCATCGATAATTCTCACTGCTTCTCCAATATTCCTATCAGGGAAATACCCAACTTGATCCACATGTATCACTTCTCCTAATACAAGTTTTATTCTCTCAGCCAAGACTTTAGATAAAAGTTTATAATCAACATTAAGAAGGGCGATTGGTCTGTAATTTTGAATATATAAAGCATCTTTATCATCTTTCTTAATCAACGTTATTACTCCTTGACTCTGTGTGGATAACAGTTGACCCTTCTCAAAAGAGGCATTGAAAGAGTCTAAAAGCAGGTGCCAAATATCAGGCCAAAATATACGATAAAATTCTACTGTCAAACCATCATTCCCAGGTGATTTATTTAAAGGCATAATATTCAATATTGCAAGACACTCCCCAGATGTAATCGTCACATCACAGGATTTCTTACTATCCTCACTTATATTTAGGTGAGACATGTTACGAAAAAGATCTTCTGTCTGAGCTATTTCTTCTTGTTGTGTGTATAAATTTTGATAAAATCTTTTTATTTCTATCAAGATTTGCTTTGGATCAGTAATTTCTTCATTCTTACCTTTTATTTTCAATTTGTCTATACATGAGTTTTTCTGGTTGGATGCTAATAGTTGTTTAAAATAATTTTCATTGATTTCACTTTCTTCAAACCATTTGGCACGTGATCTCACCTTTAAAGGGCATATACTGTACTGGGAAGGCAAAAAAGCCTTCAAAATGTAATTGTTGGCAATCTTCTTGCCAATGGTCTTAAATTCATGTATTGACCATTTTAGAAGCTTGCTGAAAGTTATTTGCCCTCAAATGATCTACATTTGGAGAAATGAGTGATTAAGTCACAACTCCTCAAAATGTTCGGGCCGAACATTTTGAAGATTTAATCATTAATAATTAATGACTCCATATGTGGATCATTTGAGGACAAATAACTTTCAGCAAGCTTCTAAAATGGTCAATACATGAATTTAAGACCATTGGCAAGAAGATTGCTGACAATCACATTTTGAAGGCTTTTTTGCCTTCCCAGTACAGTATATGCCCTTTAAGCCAACAACCTTTTGATTATACAGTGATTTAAGCTCGTTTCTTTTAAGTTCCAAATTTTGCATAATGTCATTATCTGGAGAGATGATCAAAAGTTGTTCAAGTCTTTCAATATCTTTCTGTGTTTCTCTTAATTTTTCCTTCATTTTTTTGGCTTTACCTTTGGAGTATTTCTTTGTTATTTCACGAATTTTCATTTCAACAAAGTCCCAAAGAACTCTGACATCTGAAAACTCTTCCTTTCCCCAATCTATAACAGATTTAATTTCTGTCCTCAAATGTTGTATATAATCTTTATCAAAACATAAACTATTGTTAAACTTCCAATAGGATGGGCCTATATTCCTCTGACAGTTATCCTTCAAAAACAAACCTAAATAAATGGCCGAGTGGTCCGGGGCAATGGATGGAACAATCTTACATTCTGAAATTTGATTCTCGAATTGGTTAGATATTATCCAATAGTCTAACCTACTTTGGATTAAAGGATTAGTCTGTCTGTAAGTAAATTGGATCTTATCTGGGTTTCTTTTTCTCCACATATCAAACATATCAAAACTTCCAAGAAAATGTTCAAATTCTAAATTTAATGAATACCCTCTATTACTTCCTTTACTCGAGATATCAATATCAAAATTTTGGATCATATTAAAGTCCCCGCCAATAATCATATGGTAGTTCTTGGAGTTAAAATTATTAAGGTGGTCAGTTAAATTATTCAAAAAATCTATTTGTTCCTGCTGTTTTTCCCGAACAGGAAAATAAACATTGCAAAGAATATATTTTGTCTTGTGTGCATCAATCTCCAAAATTACATACCTCCCTTCTGGGTCCCTTTGATGTCTTGTTACCTTCAAATTAAGTTTATTTGAGATTAGAATACAAACTCCCCGACTATGATTACTACCATGACTAAAAAAACTCAGCCCACTTCATTCCCTCTCTCACCGATCCTCTACATCAACTGTACTAAAAGTTTCCTGAAAGAAAATAATATCCCCTCTTTGAATACTCCAATTGATTATAGCATTTCTTTTGGTCGCATCTCTAAGACCCTTAACATTTAAAGAAATTAGGTTTAATTTATTCTTTGGGCTATCTGTCATAAATTTTATTGTATATCATATTTTGTACCGATAATACATCTATAAGTATCCCAACATTATTGGAGTATTTACTTTCTGGAAATTTTGTTGATATTGAAAAGAGCACAATACATGGCGGTTTAGCTTTCTCACCCTTAACATAAAAATTCAAAGACACAACATGAAAGTAACTTAGACCACATAACACAAAACAAAAAGAAAGAAGATTTGACAGCATACATAAAGGAAGACACATGAGCACTGAAAAAGAAAGACAGCCTATAGCAACAAAAATAAAGACAACCCTCCCTCCCCCTACCCCCGGACCGGAATTCCATCCCTTTCAACTGTTACGCAACCTATATCGAATACACGTGCTGTTACCCTGGATATCTAAGTCATACTCTATCACATGAGTTGAAATGTGCTTTGAAAGACAAGTATATATGACCCGTTTTCTAAAGATTCCCATGAAACACCTTACAATTCATCGTATAAACTTGTAAATAAATTACCTAGATTAGTGGATCCTTTTAAAAGTATTTCTGTACTGCTGTGCATGGTATTATTGAATTTACATTCCTGCGTGTACTAGCAAAACAATATTGAAGCTTAAATTTGAATTAAAAAAGAAAAAGGAAAAAAGTCAACAACAAACGAACATTGTGGATACTGCATTTTTTTAAACTGTTACTCTTTCATCCACCTGTTAAGAGTTCTTTGCATCTTTAACTCTAACATACACTAAATGCCATGCCTCGATACATTTCTAAAAATCACATTTTAGTCACAACAAACTTACAAAATGAATGATTTTACTAGAAACACATTTACATTGCCCATACAAGCCTACATGCATATACAGGACCAAAAAAAAACACACAAAAAAACACTAAGGAGATGAAATTATCTCAATTTTCTCAATTTTCTCAATTAGACATGTGCCTAATTGAATTGTGTTATCGCGCCATCTGTTGATCGCATATTCACAGGCTCTGTGCACGTAGTATCAAAGAAATCTGTGGTATAGATCTAACCTTTTCAACCAGAATGTGAACGGTTTACAGTATACATGTATATAAAACACACAGTACAGTCAAACTTGTCTGTATAGGCCATTCAAGGAAATGGCAAAAGTGGCCATTATAGACGGGTCGGCGACGATTTTGATTGTTTACACGTATAATCTGTTTTGCACTAGATAATCTGATATTGACTGCAGCTTAATTATGTATTACATGCATGGATTTGTTTATCCATTCAAGAAACAAGCAAATGAGGAAGTCGCTGTCGCATGCTGAATGTCAACTACTTAACTTGCTGCAGAGAATCCTTCCTTAATCTGGAACGTGATGCATGGTATGTGTATCATTGATAATAACACCAAAAATAGAGAACAAACGCTTTTCTCACGCGCTCTTTCTCACTGTCTGTCTCTTTCATCTCCCTCTCTCTCACTCTCACTCTCTCTTTCTCTCTCTCTCTCTCTCTCACTCTCTCTATCTCTCTCTCTCTTCCCCTCTCCACGTAAAGCTTCGTTTAACGTTACCGATTATGCCAAAACAAATTGGATGATTATATCCCAAAGTTGCAAAAGGAATACACAAATTTCCCCTAAAACATTGGCATATTCTTGGACCTACCCATGGCCTCCGATACAGACAATCAAGATGTAACATTATGCAAATTATTACACTACGGTGAATGAGGAACGGCATTGGTCTTTAATACCAAACTGCCAGAAAATGCGATGTTAATAGTTTGCAGGAGCCTTACTGCGAGTGTTTGATTTGGTGTAAAACTTACACCGTTTGGTATAAATTTAGCACCAATGCTCTTTTATTTGTTAGGGTTAGACTCTTGGTGACAAAGAGACACCGAAGTTATATACTATGACACCAAAAGTCTAACACCCAACGATTCAGTGATGAACGAACAAAGTGAACCAAACGTACAGGGCAACGTGGCTCAATTGGTAGCTTATCTCTCAATTGCAAGGCTGTATATAGGTCCAGAGTACCACACAAGTCTTTGCAAAAGAGTCTGCATTTTTGTGTTTTCTCGATTAAGAGCAGAATGAAAACTGAATTCATTGCAGTTACAGAAACATATGAGACCCCGCAACAAGTTGATTGATGTTAATTTCTAGTACCAAATCAACGAAGCATTGGTCTGTATAAGCTCCTTCGTAATGGTGACGTCAGGTCAATTTCACTACTCACAGAGTAAAATGGGTATTCATTAGATAGTCGACCACATTTCAATTTATTATCATGCAAATAAATATGGCAACAGCTATTCAGCTCTGAGAAGGAAGTGACATAAACATTCCACCATGTGCATCTGCTTCTATTGTTGTTCCGTGCACACTGTAACATATCTTAACATCCATGACATCCATCACTTAACACAGCTTCATGAAAAAAAAAAAATCAGCAGTCTAGGAGTACACACTAATAAAGGTGTGCACAGTTTATTTTTGCGTTTAGCACCCCAATCTCGACAAGAGTTAAATATTCCACTTCTGCGGGTTTACTTCGTACGAACCGGGGTTCAATTTCCAAGAAGGTTCAATTTTGAACCTTTCTGTATGGATTATTAGTCTTGTGCAGAAACCTACAGAAAAGCAATTATTATATTATTCACATGTTACAGCCAGTATCTCTTATAAAAGTAAGATGATTCAAAGATTATGGGAAGAAAATGAAGTTAAATTACCAAATAATCAATATTAATTAATTTGCTACGTAAATCCACGCAAACAAAACATAAAAGTTGTAATTCTTCGTAAAGAAAGTAATCGTACATAAACTAAGCATGCAAGCGGAGACAAGACATCAGATAGGTACTTCGTACTCAGATGCTAATGAATATTCATAAATGCATTGGCCTATTGATTGTGTCATATTTGTGTACATTTTAATAGATGAACGGCACAAGACTAGATAGAAGGAATATTTAAGCATACATTCCAATAAACAATTAGAAATTTAGACATTGAAACAATAAATGCCATTGAGCACAGACAACAATAATTACAACAAAATATTTATCTTAAATTTAACCAATATTTTTTGGAGCACATTACCGTAGTACTATATAATGAAGGTGAGCGAGCGAGTAGAGTAGGATAAGATAGGACTAATATATAGGTTTAGGGTTGTCTAGGGTAGGTAGGTAGGGTTAGGACTGTGTGTGCGTTTACATCCACGTATGTTTAATCATGTGAGATATATATCATATTAGATAAATAATATTGAGCTTCCAAAAGGATTTGTTTATTTTCCACATTTTGACGTCCTTAAAACGTTTTTCAAGAAACGTCCAAAACACCTACGATTTAAAACGTTTTTTTTTTGTTTCCTGGATATGGGGTTCAGAAATAAACCCTGAAAGGTTCAATTATGCACCCTGTGGGGTTGGGTTTGGTGAGAAATGAACCCCAAAGGTGCAAAAATATACTTAAGGGTGCAAATTTGAACCGAATGGATGTTGAATCGAACCCCGACCACTTTTAAATTAAACCCCTAGCGGTGCAGTTTTGAACCCGCAGGGTGCAAAAATGAACCCCATTAGAGGGTTCAAAATTGCACCCTTGACTAGGGTGCAAATTTTGAAACACATTGGGGTGCTGCTATTGTATCACGCCTGGAGGATCAATTTTGAACCCTAATTTCTTAGTGTGTATTTATTCAGTGGATTGTCCAACCATGGTGTAATTGCGAACTGGTCTATTGCCCGAAGGTCCCCTTTAAGAACGCTATTTAAAAAATCTGAAAACTTAGTACCCGTTATCGTAATCATTAATCAATCCTATTACTCCTTGTTATTCCTTGATTTTCATTTATTTTTGTTATAGTTCATAGTTTTAGTCAGAGTAAATCAATTACTTTATAAGTGTATTTATGTTATATGTCAATGCCTTGCCAACATAGTGTGACACAGAATGTCTTAATGATTTAGATTTGAATACTTTACATGATTGTTTAACCGTATCCGATGCTGGAATTGATATTGGTCCGACTTCAATCGTATTACACACCGGAAGGATTTAACTTGTTTCTATCAGATCAATGTTATTCGTTTGATTGTAAAACTATTCTGTCGTGTTTACATGTGAACTGTAGGAGTCTAAATTGTAATTTTGATATAGGTTATTGGCGTTACTGAAACGTAGTTTCATGATAGTTTTCCTACATCAATGTTCAATTAAGATGATTATGAGTTTTTAGGAAATAATAGAAAGGTGAAGCGTGGAAGAGGTGTCGGTATTTATATTTGTAAGGATGTTATTTTTAAAGAAAGTACAGATTTAGATATAAATAACATATTTATTGAAAGTATGATTATGGAATTGCAAAGTTTTAAATCAGCCAATGTAGGTGTAATCTACCGACCACCTGGGCAATCTATTGAAGATTTTTTGGTAACTACAATAACTCATATTGTGAATATCTTTGAAAGTGTAAATACGATTCTCTACCTCATGGGAGACTTTGATATTAATTTGTTAAAAGTTGGTATTAAAGGTGCAATTATGTTAACGAATTTATAGATATTTTAATGATTCATTCCATGATTCCATGAGTGCAATGTCCGACACCTGTCAGTGAGCAATCTGCATCCTTGTTAGACAATATAATTACCAATGATTCTTGCCAAATTAACTTGGGGTATTTTTTAGTGAATATAAGAGATCATTTGCCAGTTTTTTGTCTTGTAACTTGAAATCAAGAATATGTAATACATCATCTCCTAAGAAACATGAATATCGAAACTACGGTATCCTTGCTTGGACAAACATACGGCAAATCTACAGTGAAAGGATATATTGATTACAAACAAATGAAGACAAAACTAATAAATAACGAAAGTTTTCTTTCCAAAACGGAATATCTATTTATTAAAAACACTATTCTAAATATACAGGATCTGTTTGCACTTCACCGAGGAATGTTCATGTTACAGTTAACAACATAACAAGTACCCACTGCTCTCAATGTACTCGTCACAACAAACACACAAGTACACAAATACAACTAGAAATTTTAACTAATATTACCTTCCCCTAACCCGAACAGTCTTCAAATTCTTAGCAATCATCCATAAAAGATTAAAGTACTAGAATACCCTAGTTAACACCTCAACAAAATATTTACTGCTTCAAAAGGCATCTTTAAAGCTCACTTTCCTGAACTCACATGCTTTACCACCTATATACTTTTTAGGTTATCAACCCACATGAACTGTACGCATTGCAATTTGCATGGTTATCCAGCCTATTCAATATGCGTGTCCATCATTTCATAGTACTAATGTCAACATTCTAACATTTCAAGGGTTGTCTTCAAAGACCTCCCAAGTGCCACTCTTGGCATGCTTTGTGACTCTCATATCCTTGTTCTTTCATGGACGTACTATACATAGTAGTATGTCCGTGATTCGCTCTTCCTCTCTCCGTTTAGTTTTCTTTTCCCATTTCATACTGCAATTATATTTACTTGCATTATTATTACTGTCCTATTTCACAATTGTATCACATCTGCGTCATTTGTTTCCGGAGTGCAAAAGATGAAACGATTAATTTCAATTCAACTCCTAATGGATTTCTGCCAAGCATCATGTCGTCTTTATTTGTACAGTTTCGTTTGATCTGTTTGATGCTATAACTTCCCGGTTCTCGGTGAACACGTTCTCTCAAACTACGCATATTCAGATCTCGCCATGATCATCATACTCTTCTGTCTGAAACAAAATAGATAATGTCACTTTTTATTATTAACGGAATTTTCTGGAACTTAACCACGTAATGGTCTGTTCAGAATGACATTTAAACTTTTGCTATTAAGTCTGGCTAACGAAGGCTGATTTTACCTTATTTTCACAGCCGTTCACTGATTTTCACAGCTGTTAATACGGAAACATTATGTTTTGTTGGTGAAGGTTTGACGAAAATCCGACAACAGATAAGAAAGTAATGATCTTTCGAAATTTTAATTTTGTGACGTCGCGAGTTGCTCTCCCACATGCTGTGTACAATGATTATCATGACATAAATTGCTATTTTTCTGTTTTTGACAACGGAATAATTTGTTCCATACATACAAGTGTGTAAATACGTTTTTCTAACGATACATCAAATATACAGTTGAAAGATCGCATTTTTTTTTTTTTTTGGGGGGGGGGAGTGCACATTTTTGAAAAAAAAATATGTCCACTTCTGTTGGATTACATCTATGCTTTTGTGAGGAAAAGAGATATCAGCGAATAAAATATCTCAGCTGCACGCAAATTCACGCAAAATCTGTTAATGAAAATAAACAGCTTAATATACAGTGTGTCCCAGAAAAAAGGAAACCGAAATTCTGTGTTATTTCTCTACTTGACTGAAAAAAAAATCATGGAATATTATACGCATCATTAGAAAGCACGGGGTTGCTTCATTCATTATTCTGCGCAAAACGTTTCTGACATCGAGCACTTGTAGTTGCTTGAAATCAGTCAAGCGTGAACAATTGAAACAAATGAAAGAAGATACTTAACTCTCAATATTGCTGTTATTTTTTATAATAATATGATATTTAATGATTACGTTTTCAACCTCGAAAAACGGGTTTCCTTTTTTCTGGGACACACTGTATAACTTTGATAATGATTGAATCCGACATTTCTGGAAATCTCCGGAAAGTGGAGAAATTTGTTGATTATGTAAGCAGGGCCGTCGCCAGGGGGGGGGGGGGGGGGGTGCGGAGGGTGCGAACGCACCCCCCTCCAGAACCAAAAAAACCAACAACAACAACAAAACAAAACAAAACCGGAGGGGGGGGGGGGGGGGGGGGAGGTGATCCGGCGGGCTACATAACTGCATGAAATTGAATTAATCATGGGCGGATATCCAGGGGGGGGGGGACGGGGGGTGGGGGGGGGGGACACAATATCAAATGTCCCCCCCACTATTTTCGTTCGTGTACAAAATTTTTTAGAAAAACGTCATAAAACCCCCCCCCCCCCCCCCCATGAGAGCATTTTCAGAGACTGGGCGGGATAAAAAAAAAAAAAAACGAAGGAAGAAAAAACACCTCCCCAAAATCCCATCACATGTCCCCTCCACCTTCGGGGAGCGATTTCCGCCCATGGAGTTAATACGTTGTTTTTTTTGTGTTTTTGTGTTTTTTTTTTTCATAAAAAGCACCCCCCAAGAAAAAAGCTGGTGACGGCCCTGTGTAAGTAAGAATATTATCTTATATCTCCGTTTGTGCATCATTCGACAATTATTTAGAAGATAAACGAATACAGGATCTTTAGTGGTGTTGCCCTTAACTTTCTTGAAAATTACAAAAAAACGTGATAAGAAACACAGCTTCGAGAAACAAAACAGGGAATTAAAGATATCACTTTCCACGTTGACGGCAGCAAAATGACGGTGCCGCGCATGGGACTTCAAAGCATTGCAGTGATTATGGAATGCTTTTGACATTCATTAGCACGCTTTAGAATCCATACAGATGTTTGAATATATTATGCTTGAGATGTCCCTCCTGTCTAACACATCCCTGCTTTATCCTAAGCAGGCCACCGTCCTAGAAGTCAAGTGGGAATGTTTCCATTACTGCACCCACTTGTCTCTTGTAACCTGTACATCCTTCCTCATGTATTTACCACGGTGGGTTGCAGGTGCCGTCTGTGCAACATGACCGCACATAGTCTTCCTTCCAGGCTTTTGGAAATGGTCAATTCAAACTCTAAGAAAAGAGTCCAGTACGTACAAGACTAGTCACTCTCTTATTGTGTTAGTCGGAAGAAGAATTTATGGTGATACGTTTACTGCAACCAGATTCGTTTATGGAATATTGTAATTTCGATTTAAAAAATGCCCCCAAAACGTCTGGAAGCCAGGCTAGGCCGCACATACCGCGGGCGTGTTGCCAGCAGTTCATTGGTGCTTGAAAAAAAAAATAGGGATACTGTTAAGGAAGAATATAAATCAACCTTCTTTCTTTGAACCCATGCTTGGCACTGCCGAAAAGTAATGTGTTCTCAGCATGTGCTTTTCAGGTGTTTTAACAATTTTTATTACAAAATATGTTTGTGTAGCAACGGCTCCTCAGAGAAAACAAAAGAAATGAAGAGTCTTATTTCACTTGTCAAGTTCAAGTTATGTTAATGGAATCAATGCATTTGTGAGCGCAACAGACACCAACAAACAAAAATAAACTATAGTATTCAAGTAAATATCTGAGATGCACGCAAATGCATGCAAACACTGTAAATGAAAACTGTTCACACCAGCGCACTTTCCAATGACATTTCTTCATGCAAAATGAAAATGAATATGATGCGTCCGTGGGGAGCACATGAGTGTGTTTGTGCAGAACTAGAAGGGAGTACAGCAATAGCAAGAGAGGCTCTCTGTGGTTGATAGTCATGTAACAATCTCAGGGAGACGGTTGTTTTCATACAGAGGAGGCATTTGATTCCGAAGGGGAATTTTCAATAGCGAGATAAGGCGTAAATAACCTACCGCTAGCTCCATTTTCTCAAGGACGTTTTCCGTCTCAAGTTATGGAACAATTCAGTTGTTATGAGAATCAATCTTTTTATACAATGTTTTACTAGGGACAAAATATTTCCGCCTCTATGTGTGCCAGATGGGATATTATCTTTATCTCAGTTGATACACACAATTCCCATAGAGCAGCAGTTTCGAGTTGGGCAATTGTGTTCTTAAAGGATTGATTGTTTATCTTAAATGGAGCACATTCATTTCATATGCATTTTCGTAAGAGGGGGGAGTTATCGAATGTTCGAAGCACAGCTATAATGAGCGACTTATTGACATGATCGAGCTGCATTTCCAAAAGGATACATTAATCTCCGCGAGAGGGGCACCCCTGCTTTTCAAGTCTATTATTTCCATTATTGCAAGGGATCGCTAATTCATTTTATGTCTCATTTCTTTTCTCTCAAGATTAAGACAAAAAGTAGTCAGTACAGAATAGACATATATGAAGGAGCGGAAAATTACACTGGATAACAACAGGAAATAACGTAACAACAACAGTTAAAAATATTGTACATCATATCAACAAATGTATGTATTGCATTTATT
The DNA here is from genome assembly GCA_963669155.1 of Arbacia lixula. NCBI lineage: Eukaryota > Metazoa > Echinodermata > Echinoidea > Arbacioida > Arbaciidae > Arbacia > Arbacia lixula. Next base: position 10,002,501 of record OZ022579.1, read on the forward strand.
ATGGGGAAAAATAGAAGACCACAAAAAAGTTCAAGAACTTATAGACTGTGGTCTCACCAAAGGACACATAAAGATGATACCATATTGATGAATGACAATTTTGGAATAAATCCTCTTAATCACACAATCTCATACCTCACACATTATCACAAGAACAGTCATCAGCACGCACACATACATACATCAATACTTTTATCTATTGTGATTTCATTCATACAAAATGACACATTATCCTTTTTTTTTTACAAAGGTGAAGTTTTTCTTACAAAAAAAAATCACGAAAAATATTAATTACAGTTTTGTTATTGTTTTTTCCTCATTTCAATCTCGAATTTCTTCCGTTTACCTTGACAACCTATTACAATGTAAATCTCTTCTTTTTTAACAAAATAATCCGTTCAACTTTTAAGAAAATATTTTCAAAAACGTTATTTCTAATTAACATTCACACAAACGCAATTATAAAACATCCAAAAAGCTAACCTTGACCAATGAATGGAATCAAATTAAACCCATTAAATAAACCTACCACAACGCACTCCACCCCCCCCACCACAAGGACACACACACAAACACACACACACACACACACACATATACACACTCACTCATTTACGCTCAAACCATTCATTGGTAACTTACACACATTCCAACGGAGATAAAGTTTATTTTAAGGAAAACTCTTCAGTAATACATCACGAAAGAAAATGGAAAAGGAATTCTAGGGGAAAATGTTGAGAAAAGAAAATGAAGATTGAAAACAAAATACACTCACACCCACACACACACACACATACACACACACAGGCCTATTTCATCACCATTCATAATACGATATGATTTTTCGCACTGCGGCATGAATCTAGTATTCTCCATAGGCACTAGCTCGCTCTTATAAGAACAGAAGGGAGTAAAACAGATTTTCAGCTGTAACTGACTACGATACAGTGTGTCCTTGAAAACTTCTAGAGGCCCTTAAAATAGCAGTAGCTAATAGACCATTTCGTACTTACACCATGCCCGAACAATGCACTGAATAAATACTACTAGACTGCTCACTGGGACTGTTTTTCATGAAGTTGTGTTGGATGATGGATGTAAAGACATTTTACAGTGTGCCCGGAACAACAATAGAAGAAGATGCACATGGTGGAATGTTCTTTCACTACCTTCTCAGAGCTGAATAGCTGTTGCCATATTTGCATGATAATAGATTGAAATGTGGTCGACTATCTAATGAATTCCCATTTGGAAATTGACCTGAGGTCATTTACTAAAAGCAATAATCTGCTCATGCGCAATTGCAATTACAAAAATGGCTTATTAAGTGACATTTGGAATGTGGCCGGATGTTGATATATATATAGTGAATGAGGACCTCATTTAAAGTGATACTTATACCTCAGTCACATTTGCTCTACGGCTGGCGTACGGCGGCCGTAGATACCTGAATTCGAGAGATTTCTGCGGCGGCTGCAGAAAATCTACGGCGACCGTACGGTCGACGTACGGCGGATTCCTTTTTTTTTTGACAGGCCGTAGAATAGCGCGGAGTTATAACATTTTTTCATTTCTACGGTCGCCGTATTCTCCCCCGCTCCCTTACCGGAGACTCCCAACATCACTCCCCCCCCCCCCCCCCCCATCAGCACAAGATATCGTCGATATCTACATCAATCCCCAGCGAGAGATCGGGGGGGGGGGGGGGGTTCCAGGTGGAGGGGGAAGGGGGTTGCCTGTAAATACACAGCCCCTTTCTCCTAATATTACATGAAAGAAAAACATGTCAGTGTAGGCCTATCTGCGGAAAAAAACCAAGAAATGGAAATGTTTGATTTGGCAGCTCACTCGCTCACGGAAGGATATTACGCCGGATAACAATTAAGTGCTCCGCCAAAACACAAGACCTCTTTTTAACTTGTTCAACCTGTTACGGTTTGAACGAGCGACTGTTGAAAGAATGTTGATTCCTCTTGGATTGGTGATCACCCTCCCCCCTTATATAAATCCTTACTACGCCTAAATTTGTAGGTAAGATAAATCGTGTGAATTTGCATCTCATACTTATCACTCATAAATCGCGTGAATTCATAACCACAGGGTTCTAAACAATTTTACTGGCTAGATATTCCCCCACATGAGCAAAATAATAATTGGATGTTCGACCTATTTCACTAGGTGACTTCACATCTGAAATATCTCCGTGATGAACAAGACAGAGGTTTTCAATGTTGTTTGGTTTCGAAAAATGTGTATTCCTTTTTAAAAATGTTAGATCAAATGAGGTAATCCGGGCACAGTTTATCTATAAGAGGTCCACGATAATACGCCTGTCAAAATAATACAATAATTGCACCGTACTGTAGGCCTAAATGTGCCTCAAAGAGTCTTACAATGATGGTTGCTTTTTCTTTTGGGGGATTTCCATGATTATTTTCTAATGTAGGCCTACGTACAACTAGACTCCCTTGTAGATCCGCCACTCTTGTGTATGTCTCCACATATCACCATATTACTGTATCAGTCTTGTCAGTGTTCCAAATCGTTTTTGTTTAAATAACTCCATAAAATTGAATAAAAAAAAACTTCTTGAAATAACAGTCATTTTTTCATGGATATATTGCAATCAAATACTTTCTCTAAATTATTTCGTAAAGCATCAGCATGATCATTGTTATAATCTTTATCTTTGTTCGTATGGTGAGGCAGAACTGTCGCTCTTTATTGTCTAATTCTGAAACACAGCATGGTTACGGTCCCCGAGTCCCCGTGCTCCCAAACCACCCCTCTTTTTTAAATAACCTCGAGCCGAACTCAACATTAACATTAACCAAGTTCTTGGACACTTAATAGTGACATCATAACTGACCTATATTTTCGACATTAATCCCTACTCTCTATTCAGAAATACATTAAACTGAGTGTGACCTCTGCTACGTACGTCACAGTTATGGTCAAGCTTGGCCTTGGGTGCGGAGTACATCATGACCCAGCAATAAACCATTTTGTCTGTTATGCCAACCAAGTATCCCTTTAATATAAGAACGACAGGTGGACACGAGACAACAAGTAAAAAAAGCCAGCTTGTAAAATGCGCATAATGATTCCTTCACATCATCACACATACAGTCAGTCATACATGGTGAAAAATATGAGGTGTCAAGGGAAGAGGCATCTGATCCTTGAGCACTATAAAGACAAGGTACAAAAAGGCCCGGGGACGGTAGCAGAACATGACTACTTTCTTGACAGGTATGAAAAACGAAATGTACTCAATTGTTCACAGTTTTAAACATGACACTTTTGGCTCGTTTATAATATGAAAACAGTGTGTAATTTAAGAAAATTATCAAATGATAAAATCTTGTTGCAAAATTAATCGTCTTTAATGTTATGCATTTTGTAAAGTGAAGAAAAAATCATTCAGATGTTTTGTTTATTACTGGTCAGCATTTCTTTTCCATGGCGACCATATTGAACATTGTCCGCTAGTTATATTGTCCTTGGAAAGTTCAAGAGGACTCAATATCCAAAACTGCGTGTGATATATCATCATAAAATTTTATATGACACCTAGATAGATCCCAGTCATTTGATCGGTTGTTTGATATTGATCATTCTGTTCATTGACAATTATGTCATCAACCGTGCAATTTTGGATCCATTCATAGTGCAATTTTCGATGCATATATACGATATCGTCCATTGCACGCTCGCCAAGAGCACCAATACTCGCGTGTATTGTGTATGCGAACCGCGACCGCTCAGCATCTGTACTTGTGCATAAATATGCACATCGAGCTAACTTGCCTGTCGCTGTCGCTTGCCGAGGCATAGTATTTGAGTGTTAAAGTTTCCGATCGTTTGTGTCATATAAAACAAATAATGATTTTTTTTTATTCGTGCACTGGACAGAATATTTCATTCGGGGAAAGATGAAACGAATGATCCATTCAACTTGTCTACGCCTCGCTGAATGGATCTTTTCATCTTCCATCTCATTAAATATTCTGTCCATTGCACTCATGAACATTTATTATTTGTATAATATCATACATACTTACGAAATGTGGTGTTATTAGACAAAAGTGAATATTGATCTAACATGGTGTGGCTATGCCGCTAGAGAAAGTATGTGAAATGTTTAAGGTGTCGTTTTGTTTACTTCCAAACGACGATGTCACTAACTTCCCTAAAAAAACTTACCTTGTTGCTTGCTCGGTGTAATCATCCCCGCTACCAAGATCCAAACGATTCCCAACGAAGGAAGGAGGAAATGCCCACCAAAAGACATTGTCCCTTCGCTGCTCGTCCTGAGCGTACCTTAGCACAAACAAAGACTGATGATGAGTTAATTTAGCTGCACCCTGATATCATAAGGATTAACATTTGGGATCAAGTTGAGTTGCACGCGAGATCGAAGAACCAAGTCAGTGTACAAGTGTTTTGGTGATTGAAAGCGATTATGAACACGGCGGTGGTAGTTTCCTCGTATTCAAAGAAGGCATGGTATAAACTCAAGAGTCAGTGGTTTCATGACAACATCTACCGACGTCCATTCGCGACGGACTAACACAAGAAAGTGTTATCCAGTTTCAGACAGAAGATGATTGACATGTTCAAAAAGGAAGAAAATAGAGGAGAGTGGTTCAGCAAAAACAAAAATGAATTTCTTTCATTCGTTCCTGTTCTCTAACGTTAACTGGAACGAAGTGTCTTCCGCGCATTGTTGTTCCTGTTTCGAAGTGACAACTGAGAGGGCGTATCAGTGTCGGGATTTGTGTGTGGTGCGTGTGTGCGTGGGGGGGGGGGGGGGGGGGGGAAGGGGCATATGGCATTTTAGTACGTCGTCCCCTTATTTGATTATGAATTTTTGTGTTTCTCTGAAAATGTATCATCTTATCAAACAACCCCTTCGAAAGAGCGATTCGTTTCTTTATTTCTGCTTCAATCGATCTTCCCAGTTCCCCCCTCCCCCCTAATAATGCCTCTGAGAAAGATTTGTTGGCACAAGGAACATTTGATCTTCACAAATAAAATGCTCGAACAAAAAAGTCAACAAATGATTTTCTCTCTCGCAAACAAAATAAGGATAAAGAATTATTATAATGGCCCAAGCACACTTTGACGAATTTGCCGACGTACTATCTCTAAAACCATGAAAACGCTTCGGTCACACAGAGCTGCGAAAATATCGCCTCGATTTTTCGCTTTAAAGATTTGAAAGAGACGAGTGTTCTAATCCGAAAATCAAATTTAGATCATTGAAATTATGATAGGTGATTCAACATGCACGACTATATCTTTGTATTTTAATTGAACACGATTATTCATAAATGGAAAAAATTGTTCAACTTTATCACAAAAAAGAGATATACAGCTGTTTCTCTTTTATGCATTCACCCGCCTACAGCACTGAATATACCAATGGAACCGTTTCAGGATGCAGTCTAAAAACTCTTTCACTTCATCCAGTAGGTCTAATTGTGCGTGTCAACTTATTGTTAATTGTTATTTCTTCCTCAGACTAAAAATGGGAAGAAAATGATTGAGCAGGTGAGGAAAAAGATCTATGATATCAACTACTCTACCTTACTTTGCGGGACTGGCACTTTACTGTTTCACCACAAAGCCCCCTCTTCTTCTTTTTTTTTTTTTTTATATATGACAATTCAAAAGAGCCACCACCACCATCACACTCGCCCACTTCCTCAAAGTCTCTGACGTCTTCTCGCAACATCTTCTTTTTTGTCCCTTCACTCCTCTCAGTTTTTCTTTAGTGTGTCTCCCAATCATGCCAATCCCTTTCTCACCCATCCGACCCCCCCTCCCCCCCCTCCCCCCTTCCCCACTCTCTCTCTCTCTCTCTCTCTCTCTCTCTCTCTCTCTCTCTCTCTCTCTCTCTCTCCCTCACGCGACATTCATGCCAGGTATCACCAGACGCTAACTCCCGACAGTTCAAAGCTAGCCCTGCACCGCCGGGACTCTTTCACAGTCCCCTGCTTCGCGGCGTTCCCATTGCCGAGTGCGTTAAAACATGAAAAACAAATAATCTGAACGATGTTAAAAATGATATGAAAGTTAAAACAGCAGGAGAATGGATACCTGTGCATGTTTAAAACCACATGCATTTCGGTTACATTTCCATGTGCCTATTTTATGTTATTATTACGAACAACTTTGATTAATTTTATTCGATCAGCCTATTTCATGTTATTGGTACGAACAACTTTGATTAAGCATTGACTCCCGAAAATGTCATTTTTTTTATTGTCCGTGATCTATATTTAACGACAAGGCCATCTCCCAATTAATCCAGAAACTATTTCGTGGCTTGTGAGTGGTCAACAGAATTTTGTTCGCCTCGAATAATCGCTGGCTGCAGAGCAATTTTAAAATTCCCGCTTGAGGGGGGAGCCGTCGGAGGAGAAGGGCTGAGCGGTTTTTCGCCCTTAAACACACGGGGAAGAAAATCGATCGCTCAACTCTCCTCTTCCCTTCAAGAGCGACTTCCCCCTCCCCCTTATAATTGTCACAATAAATCGACACAAGCCATGACAAACATAACTACATTGGTTTTCTAGTTAACTAGAAAAAACAGTACAGTGATAGTTCACCCTGAAATTCACTTGTGAAGGTTTGACGAAGGATAAGAAATTCCAGTTTTGTGACGTCACGTGCGAGGTTCTCTCTCATTTGTTGTGACTATGATTCCATAAATTGCTCGTTTTGTATTTTCGATGAAGGAAAACATTTTGCTCATGAGGTTTGTGTCTAAAAACTTGTTTCTAATGCATGATGTATCCATAATGTACAGGTAAACTGATGCATATCCTTTTGAGAAAATTGACATTCAATTTCTTTTACACATTATTCCTAGTACCTATGTGGAAGAGCAGCTCGCACGTGACGTCATAAAATCATACCTTCAAAGATTGTAATTTTCTAATCCTTTGACGGATTTTCATCAAACCTTCACTATTTTCAATCTATGGTGCTGCATATCAGGTGGTGCGGACCATAATAGCGCACAGCGGTCTCTGACTTTGGTCTCTGAACGACCAACCCAAAATCTCCTGAAAAACTACAATAATTTCAGTAAGTTTCCTGATCCAATTAGCATGATTATAGTGTAGGAAAGTAATTGTGATACAGTGACTTCTTCCATTTTCCGGGGGCGTGTTTTTCAGTAGGCCTACATACACATTTTTTTTTTGACCTGCGAAAGGGACACCCTGTCTTTCAATGGTCATTTCGGAATTGAGAAAGAAATGAAGTGCATTTCTAATTTTAAGAATGTTGAGAGGGAAGGGGTACTAATAAAGTGAACATAAGTGTTTGTTGACAGTGGTCTTTTGTAAGTTTTTGTTGAAGATAATTGGTTTGAATGGAGTGGAAACGCGCACCACGCGAAGTGCTCTTGTCGAGTTTCTATAGGAGAAAATGAATCTGGTCGAGATGGCTTGCATATCGCAGGGCCTGGTGCAGCTAGACGGCCTAGCCTGCCTGCGCGAAGCCCGCCCCGGGACCGCTCCGGTACGCTGCGCTGCGAGTTCTGCATGCAGTGTGCTTGTACAGACTCATCCATTAGCATTGCACACGTGTGTACGGTACCGCGGAGCTGAGCTAGCACTGTAGCAGTCTGTCAGTCAATGCATAGTGCATGCTTAAAACGCCTATTGCATTACGTGGCATCTCGATTCTCAGGCAACGCATCGCAAGGGAGGTAGCAGGAATGTTCAAGCTTAAACCTTTTCATAACTTTGATGAGCAGCAGCTAGACCTACCAGACTGCATGTTCAAGATGGCAAACATTCAAGGAAATTCATCGAAGTCGTCGTCCAATACTAGCGAAGAGGTAATTATCACAAATAGTAACGTAGAGAAAGTCAGAGTAAATAACATGAATAAAGAATAAAGTCAAAGACGTGAAGAAAGCATCCAACATCGGATAGGAGTTCTGCTAAGAAATTTAATTTGACATATAATTCGGAGCTGAAATGACAAAGAAATAAAATCAGAAGGGTAATATTTTGACGATATATCAGAAACATTGAATTTGAAGTTAGATTTGCATTTGATAGCATATTTTAGTTAAGGCCTTAAATTAAGTTTAGCCCTTGGCCGGCGCGCGTTGGCTTGTGTTTGTTTGGCCTAACCACTGAAGGCAAATTAAGCTCAGAAACTCAAACAAATATATACAACAACCCTTTGCTATTCTGATGCAGGAAATAATGACACTTAAAATTCAACATCCTTGATCATACTTTTCAATCTGTATCGATACGTACCTTTACGGTTCTTGTATCACAAGGCATTATGGGACGGAATTCGGCAATCCCGTACAATAGGGGACCAGGCAGTATCGCACATGTATAATGCACGCAAATGGGAACGCTGCAATACCGATTGTCGTCGGCAGAAAGTGACCTAGAAATCACTTTTTTGGACGAATTAAGCAGCGAAAATTTTGTCTAGGGTTAGGGTTAGGGTCAGTGTTAGGTTTAGAATTAGGTTTAGGGTTAGGGTTAGGGTCAGGGTTAGGTTTCGGGTTAAAATTCATAAAATTGGTGGGATACCCTGGTCCCCTATTATACGGGATTGCCCGGAATTCTAGTACGCGAGCGTTCAGTGATCGCTGCGGTTATTGACTACAATGTAATTTTCATGTTACAGATTTGTTACGTGGATCGGTTCCAACGTGATAATTTTCAGTAAATCTGAATTGTATTTTTACGATGAGAACTCTTGATTCGTATTATTGTATCTAAATAATGATTTATAAAGGGTTTGTTGAGAAAATAATAAGCAACGAGAGGGACCTTCGAGACGTCGAGACTCGGGTGGTAGTCCCATATGTGCAAAGATATGTGTGTTGTGATGTGATGCGTGAAATTAAATAAATAAATAAAAAGTACAATAATACGAATCAAAGTTCTTATCCTTAAAATATGATTCAGATTTACTGAAAGTAATCACGTCGGAACCGATCCACATAACAAATCTGTAACATGAATATAATAATATTTAACTTCGCGCTCACCGCGGCTAGCGTCATGTGCGTTGTAAACAATATGATCGCGGCGATCGCTGAACGCTCGCGTACTAGAATTCTGTCCCATCATGCATTGCGATGCAAGAACCGTAAAGGCACGTATTTCACCAACATACAATTGGAATATCACAATTTTTTTTTGTTTATTGCATGCACGGCAGACGGCAATAATTGTCTCATTCAGAATCTGAGTGCTTTCAGAGGAGTCAGATGCATTCTCGGTAGATCCAATGACCTAGTACAGAGACTGAATTTTTGGTCCATGTGAACGTGTGCTGAGCTGATGTTAGCCCTAACAAGTAACGTTATTACAATAATAAGCCACTTCGTAATTGTAATTTGCGCATGAGCAGATTATTTCTGGACGAAAATGACCTTACATGTATGTAGGTAAATTTCAGTATTCACAGAGTAGAATGGGAATTCATTAGATTGTTGACCATATTTCAATTTATTATCATGCAGATATGGCAACAGCTGTTCAGCTCTGAGAAGGAAGTGAATTAAACTTGTGAAAGAACATTCCACCATGTGCACCTCCTTCTATTGTACCGGGCACACTGTAACATGTACAATGTATTTACATCCATCATCGTGGATTGTCCAACCAAGGTGTGATTATGTACTGGTCCATTAAGGACCCTTTGGGCCTATGGCCCAAGAACTATCATGAGAACTTGGTGATCTTTTCATGGCATAAAGCCATAAGGCTTACACATACAGTTGCACCACAAATATTTATTCTTTGATTACCATGCCTTAAGAAAAACCCATCTGTTAGTAGTACACATTTTTATGCCGGTGGTAATGAGAGAAGTAAATATTTTTTCACTGATCTCATCTCACATCAGACAAACCCATCAGTAGCAGCTCTTGAGCAGCGCCAGGAGACCATTCTCAGCGACCTGCGCTCCTTGGAATCACAGGTGGCGTCCTTGACATCGACGATCCGTCCGGATGACGTGGTCTCCAAATCTGCCCCATCATCCTCTGCTGTTCGGTCAACCACTACAAAAGCAGGAACCACAGTAAGTAGCCATGGAAACATTTACCTGGCCTGGACGTAGACTTGACCAGTGTGTTGGTTAGTGTCGGTTAGGGGTGGAAAAACGATATGGGCGTAGGGAGATATGAAGCCCCCAAAATGCGTAGATGAGCCCCTGTATATTTATAACAAATCGATCCCTGTAAACGCACAATTTTCCTCATAGGGTATAATGCACAGGGTGTATCACTGTAGCTGTTTCATTGTATTATGCTTGAAAGGTAGCCCTCCACCCACAAATAAATTGTACATTTTGCCCCTGGCTCATAACTTTCATGAAATCATGTACTGTTTTAACTTGTGAGTTTATCATAGACTGTACATGTAGTGGATACATTTTATGCATGTTTGTTGTGTAGATTACGTTCTTCCTTCTCTCAACTTCAACCGGCCTTTATCATTCCCCTTTGCCACCCAGACCACAACTTGCCTTCATGACGTGGTGATCTACGCCAACCCAAACAACCCTCCATACTCCCTGCTGGTTCTCTACGACCAGCTGCGGTGCCACTACCGGTGCATGACCAGGGTCCATATCCACTCCTCTGTCACTGCGGTACCAGAGAAGCTCAAAGGGTACTTCAACCAGAACGGGGCCCAGGAGGTGACCAGAACCGACGCCCAATTGTCCCTCACGCTTATCTGGAAGAGTGGTGAGTTATCTGTTCCTCGGGATGATGGAGGAGGAAAGAGATAGACAGAGGGGGCTCAATACTTATCTACTTAAGAAAGTCTAGAAATCAAAGGAATCTGTGTCTTCCTGTAATGAGAGCAGAAACTATTTATTTCATCATCACAATAATTTCTTTTAATTTGAAAAGAAATTTGGTACGTGTACATGTGCCACCCCATACTTCATGTTTTACTTTTGAGAATACAGTCTGGCATTATATTAAACAAGGTATTTATTTTGCACAGTTTCTGCATTTCGGGACTTTTGTGTATCACTGAGGGGTCGCAAATTGAACAACATGTGTTGTGTGTGTATTGAAGTGCAGTAAGTAGTAGACATGTGTAATAGACCTGTTCATAATTACACCATGGTCGGACAATCCACTGAATAAATACTGATATACTGCTCACTGGCATTGTTTCATGAAGTTGTGTTCGATGATAGATGTAAGGACATTTTACACTGTGCCCGTAACAACAATAGAAGCAGGTGCACATGGTGGAATGTTCTTTCACTACTTTCTCGGAGCTGAATAGCTGTTGCCATATTTGCATGATAAAATGTGAAATGTGGTATTGTGGTCGGCTATCCAATGAATTCACATTATACTCTGTGAGTAGAGAAATTGACCTGAGGTCATGTTCTACCAGCAATAATCTGCTCATGCACAAATTTCAATTACGAAGTGGCTTAATGGGTAATGTATGAAACTTGCCAGGTTGTCCATTTAGAAAAAAAACAACTCTCAGAATAGCCTGTGATGCTGTCATTCAAGGAAATATCTGTATGCATGAACGTTAGCTTTAGAAGTTGTTTCTAAAGATGCTGTCCTTACTGTTGTTATTGTGCAGTGTCTTGGGGCCCTGAGATGAGGATCCAGGCCAACACCCAAACCCCGATCCAGGGAGAAGTCAACATCCTCCGCTACCTAAGCCGCCTCATGACTCCTGCCTACGATGCCACCGATGACCTCGTCTCTGTGGCGAACATTGACAACTACCTGGATCTGGCGGGCGGAGCCATCTCCAACGGCAATACTAAGGAGAAGGCGGCCGCAGTCCGGACCCTCAACTCCGCCCTGGGGAAGCGGGCGTGGCTGGTGGGGGATACCATTACGATTGCGGATGTTGCGGTATGGAGTGCCCTACAGCAAGCGGGATTGGCTGGGAGTGCACCCTCAAATGTGCAGAAGTGGCTGAAGGCGTGTGCGGCCAGAAAAGAATTCAGAACTGCTTTAAGTGCTGTGGCTTGATGATGCCAGTCTTATTTTTTTTTCTGTAGGGTTTATGCAAATTAGATACCAGTATGGATGCGGTTGCCTGTTGGTAGTGGATAATGTTTTGAATTTGGGAAGGTTTAAGGCAGGAGTTCCAGTTTGAGGCAGAAGCCTAAATTCGGGCACTGCAGAACCACGGCATAAACAATACTCCCATGTTTTCCCATGGAAATAGACCCCTTTGACACGATGTTCAGGCCCTCAACAAATTTGTAAGTGGAATCCCTGCATTACAACAGGATATCGTCTGAGCAAGTACCAAGCTTGTGGTAAACCTGCACCAAAAGATAAATGGAAGTCCCAACAACCGTCTCATGAAGAGTTCTGATATCAGGCAAAACTAGCTGCAGTCTGTTACAAGTTGTCTGGGATTGTAATGCAACATAATTCATATCATCTTTTACTAACTACTGGACCAATAATGGTATTTGGTAACACATACTATATTTCAGAAGTTTTTTTTTATATTTGCTCATTTGTATTTATGACTTCTTTTTCTGTTTGGAGTAGCATTCACTTGTGAAATGTTACTTATATGCTAATAACAAGCTAATTTAAAGGAAAGCTGACAAAGCAGAACAGATTTGCAAAATTTGGGCAACAAATGAGAATATAATTTCATGAATTGTCAATTAGCTCGCTTTATTTTTCTGCCTTTTACACAAATCACCTTGCCATTAGGGTGTTGGTTGCTTTTATGCAGGATTGTTTGCAATGTAGCAAGAAAACTATAAACCGGTAGATATGAGATGAGTTTGTGTGAGGCAATAATGGAAATGTCTGTTTAAAAGATTCTTATTTGATGTAGAGTGGAATGTTACTGATATTTGATGGAAATGCATGGATTAGATCTTTTCTTAGTCGAGACTTAGTTGGCAACAGGCAACTTGGACATGGTGTATAAGTCAGAATTGTTTCGAGTAGATTCCTGAACCTCACTTTGTGCACAAAAAAAATGAAGAGAAATCAGGCAAGCATTTAGAAATGGAGAAGGAAAAGTTGAAAATGGTACAAATATTTCCCTCTTGAGCATAAAGATCTCTAGATCTGAAATCTGGCATGGGCAATTCAGTTGTTTTTGGTGATTCACATTTACAAAGAGTTTCTAATGATTCGAACTTCACTCTGGCACTTGTTTCCTTCAGCAGAGGATATATGGTTCATTTTGCCATTTTCAGTGAGAAAGTCATAGAGACTGTGTTTTATGTGCTCTCTTCTGTCCAGCATTCATAGTGGTGATGGGTCACATTTGCATTGATTATCTATTCATGTGCCATGGATGCAGTTTAAAGCACACATAAAGCACAGAACTTTGAACTAAGGTGTCAACATTCTTTATGGCAGAACCAAAGATATCTGAACAAGCGATTGCTAATGGTTCAAATAGGATAAAATATCAGACGAAAGGTGTTAAGGCAATTCTAGCATAGCGGATGATACAGATATGCCATCATAGATGAAATGTCATGATAGCATGTTTTTATGACACATTCATGTATATATATTAATATATGATTAACCAAAACCATTTTGCCTTCTTACTGTACACTTCCCTTTTACATGTAATATAAACATGTACATGTATGTAATACTAAATGATAGGCTTACATGAACCTTACATCATGTTCATATAGATGTGTATTGTTACAGGTAATAAAATTATGTGACAACGAAATTACCCATTACTCAAATTTTAAACAAGCTGCTTTCTGCGCTTATTAATTTCTTCTTCGCAAGCTCTTCCTCCTTTACCAGCTAATGTACTTTTGTGTGTGGTTCAGTTTACATCGTGCTATTGCGGGATCTACGGCCTTGTGTATTCTCATTTTTTTTAGGCCTGTATTTTTAAGTACATGTATTAACTTGTAGAAAGCATTGTTTGATTCATGACAGCACCTATTGGAATTTAAATTCTGTAAGCTATGATACAAATGCATAGCCTACAGTAACTCTTGTAATAAAATATATAAAAAAAAAACATACACTCTGTACAAACCTAAAATGTCTCCCTTTGTTCTTTTCAAAGTGGATGTAAGGAACAATGATAAATGGTGAGAGAACAGTGGGTGTCCATTGCTTGTGGATTGAAATAAGTCTGGTTGAATGTCAAAGTAAAATTTGGATGTGAGAGATAAAGTCCCCAACATGCAAGGCAGATCCCCTGTGAATTAGTTGAGTTTATCCATTTTACACAAACCAGGCTGTTACAACCTGTACGATTTACATGAAGAGATATCAAAATAAAGACATTGTTCCATATTTCAACCTTGTTTTGGCACTGATTATGATTATGATGTAAGAAAATAGAAGAAACAAAATAACGGACACAAACAAAAAATGGTTTGAACACTTTCAGAATAAACTTATATTTTTAATTCTTGTACATACTTCTTATGTGAGGTTTGACATGAAGCACAATGCCTCCAGGTTCACTTCAATAGTTCCACATCAACAACACTTCATGGAAAACAATCATTTCTAAGAGAACAAAATCTACACTGAATTATTCTGAATAAAACCAGAGAAATTAGTGAAGCGGATGGGTGAACATTTTAAGCAATATCCAACATATTATAATAAAGTTATGATTTGATTAAGAACAATCCAGCAGCCTGAAAGCTTTCATGGGCATATGTACTCATTCTATATAATTCATAAGATGTTCCTTGTAACTCGTAATGTGGTCACATTATTCACTGTGCACAAACTAATGTCATTTATGATAAAATTGATGAATTCAAGCAGGGTTCATTTTGTTCAGTATTTAACTTTCTGATAAACCATGTGATTTTCCCCCCAACTTTTGATCAAGCAGTCTACTCCTCATATCTCTGGTTTTATTCAAATCAATTTCTTTCAGTTGTTCGGTCCTCCTTTACATCACAATCACAATGGAGCATTAACTCATTTAATGTACAATATATCAATTTTACACAACGGGCAACAAACCCAACCATGTTCAAAACACATTTGTTTATACTATCTGCACATCAGAACAATATCATGGGGTTACAGGAATGTCTAATATATTGTGGGAACACTACAGGTACATAGGTTCCATATAAGTGTGCAGGAGGCTTGTGGAAACGTGTGATGGACACTGATAAATACACGAGGAGCTCAGGCAATTTTGGCCCCAAATGTAATGAGGTGAGAGGGAGAGAGTGAAAGAGTACGAAAGAGAAAGAGGAAGGGGGGGGGGGGTGGAGGGGGTAATAAATCAAGCATGACATTATTGTCTTCATGGAACAGAATAGGAATTTCAATGAGAGCAAGAGAGAGAGATGGAGAGGGTATCTACATGAATAGAATAGACCAGTTCGTAATTACACTTTGGTCGGACAATCCACTGAATAAACGTTCCTAGACTGCTGACTGAGATTTTCTCATGAAGCTGTCTAGGATGATGGATGTAAACTAAAGATTTTTTTTACAGTGTGCTGGAACAACAATAAGAGAGGCAGGTGCACATGATGGAATATTTGTTCACTTCCTTCTCAGAGCTGAATAGCTGTTGCCATACTTGCATGATAATCAATTGAAGTGTGGTCGACTATCTAATGAATTCCCATTTTACTCTGTGAGTAGTGAAACTGACCTGAGGTCATTTTCTACCAGTAATAATCTGCTCATGTGCAAAGTGCAATTACAAAGTGGCTCATTTACACAACTTCACAAACACAGAGATAGTACTTGTACATGTACTTTCAGTACAGGTGACTCAAGTACATGTATTTCCAGAGTACATCAAAGTTCATCCACACTCTCCCTAGCACAGTATACACTGGCTTGTTTCACAGTCACACATACAATGATCCCCTGGTACCATGACAAACACTACATACATTAATAATCCAAGAGGGCTGCTATAGTCGTCCTAGGCACTAGAAGTTTGGGCTATGTGACTCCACAACACAAATTGACACCCCCTCCAGGATAAGCAACAGCTATTTCAATACATCGCAATCACATTTATTACAGTGAAAAACACATGTACCTGTAACTAGTATGAAAACAATTAAGCGTTGAGTAATGTAACGATGTACTGAGCAAGAGCCTTAAAAATGAGCACACATATACATACACAATACAGCTTTGCTGCTGGCTAATTCAATACAATACTGAAAAACAAAACTTTCAATACAAACAAGTATACAACACGATGAGCACGAGGGAAAAGAACTAAAATATCAGCCTACAAATAACTTGAAATCTAATTCTCCACGAAAAAACTGAACTTTATTTTCTTTAATGAAAATCTGAACGCATAACATTGTTTTTGTCCTACACATGAGGAATACAATGATGGAAAGGCTCAATCATGCTTTGAATGTCACAGTAATCTAAATTAATAAGTCATACTTGAACAATAATTACCTGCCTAATTACAATAATTAGATCACTGATCTGCTAATTTTTCATTTATTGAATGCAAATGGCGATTGAGGAGGACCACAATAAGCCAGTTCGTAGTTGCACCATAGTAGGACAATCCAATGAATCACATTCTACGACAATGCAGACTGGGATTAGTTCTTGAAGCAGTGTTGGGAGAAGGATGTAAAGACATTTTACAGCGTGCTCATAACAACAGTAGAAGCAGGTGCACAAGGTGGAACGTTCTTTCTATTCAGAGCTGAATAGCTGTTCTCGCATCTGCATGATAATTGGGTACGAATATGGTCAACCATCTAATGAATTTCCATTTTAACTCTGTTAGTGGTTTGATTGACCTGAAGTCATTTGTATCAGCAATAATCTGCTCATGCGCATATTGCAACTAGGAACTAGCTTATTTGAAGGTCTTCTCGGTTAAAACAATGGTGGGTGAATGATCCCTAACTCCCATTAATAGTGATACTACATAAGGGTGAAGGGGGGGGGGGGGGGTAAACCCTATGAACAAGCTCATAAGAGAGAAGTTAGAATGCAAGAAATTTTAAAAGCAAATTGGTGTATTAGAGGAACATCTGAGAAGTGAGAGTATCGATGAACATAATCACCAGCTTTGCTCTAAAAATTGTGTACTGTTTAATGCAATTGTCTGTTTTAATATGTTATGCGTAAGAATGCATCAACATCTCTCTTCAGTTAAAGATAAATCCTGTGGTTTCTAGTATGTATCTCTTTGGGTAAACTGGATTTGGCGATGCAGCACATGGTTAGTCATTACTATCATCAACAAAATATTCAGGTGCATGCCAATATCATATGTCACCTGCATTGCGTACGCTTTGCACCACGAAATGCAGAGGTACACCTCACATATCGGCATGCTACTGTACTTCAAACAACTGTGCTTTACTGAACAATTACAATGCTGCCAACTTTCAGACAATAATTTTCAGTTTTCCTGTCTAAAAATCAGCAGTCTGATGAGAAAATGCGTATTTCCACATAGAATGAAAGAAACTCAAAATAAACTTGTTTGCGAAAAATGCATTTTTTTTTCTCTAAAACCCTTCATGTTGAGGTTGATATTACTAGAAGCACAAAATACTTCACATCCATACTAGTTGGCAACGTTGCAAATTGGAATACAACCATATCCCTTGGATACAAGTTCTTAGACCATTTCCTGTATGTTGCTCTGCATTGTATGGTAGCTTCAAAATGGCTGCATATTGAGATTACAGAATCTGCGTAAACGAGCACATGGCATTTCTAAACAAGTGATCATACCAATGGCACTTTGTAGTAGGAGGCATTGAGTACTGAAGCGTGACGTCACATGATCATGTCGTCAATACAAGTGGTACTATGGTGTGCAATGACAGAGCGGGGTGGGATAACACACATTGAGGGTGAACACAAACCTACTATAAATCAATGTTGGACCAGCGAACCTCTCGCTGGAATGATGTGCTTTAACCCACTCAGAATCAAGCACTGACAGCCTGATATTGACAGCAACTCAGTTTCTAGTCTATGGGACTGAGCGGGTCAACCCTCTCAGTACCAAGCACTGGCAGCCTGATATTGACAGCAACTCAGTTTCTTGCCTGTGGGACTGAGCAGGTTAACCCTCTCAGTACCAAGCACTGACGGCCTGACATTGATAACAACACAGTTTCTTGCCTGTGGGACTGAGTGGGTTAACCCTCTCAGTACCAAGCACTGACAGCCTGATATTGATCACAACTCAGTTTCTTGCCAATGGGACTGAGGGAGATAAAACCAAAAATCAGTAGAACATTGGACATGACGACAACACTTCAGTACTGTAAGAGAGGCTGTATTTCTTCTTCACGTTGTTACGCTCAGTCTTCGAGGGGGATGTTCCTAAAGAGGTAGGACATGGACTCGCCGTAGTGTATCCTGCGGATGGACTCGGAGAGCAGCAAACTGATGTCCACCGTCCGCAGCTTGTTGCACTGCAGCCGCTGCAGGTCATGTGACACTGTGTTGGTCACGATCACCTGACAAAGAAAAACAAGAGATTTGTTCCTAAAGCTGTGTTGAATGATGGATGTAAAGATATTTTACCATAAAAATGTACAATATAGAGCAATAATTGTGCCAATTTGAAGATTTTTTTCATTATTTCACGTTTATTTCGTTTTTGGAAAAAACTAATTTCAAAGTGATACCATATCAATCGGCTACCAAAATCTATTCATCTACAGGAGAAATGTATGCTCTTTCACTGGATACATAGATTATTATTTGTAATACTTAATATAAAAAGTTACAGCCTCAATAATCCACATATTTGTGGTGCTTGGTCCCAAGTGTGTTAACTGAAAACGCACCTGATCGATACAGGAGTCCTCTATCATCTTGGGAGCCTCTGAGGACAGGAGGCCGTGCGTGGCAATGATGTAGATCTTATAGGCACCCCTCTCCTTCAGCACCTCAGCTGCAGCGATGAACGACTCTGCCTCATCAATCATGTCATCCTGCGGGATAAATAGATAGAATAGTTCAACTGACTTGTAGATGGAAAAGTGGTAAGACATTGCACCATGTTGCCAATTTGATGATCATAATCATGCCATCCTAAATGATAGATAGATGCGAATAGATACAATAGTTCAACTGACTTGTAGATGGAAAACTGGTCAGAAATATCACCATGTCCTATCTGATGATCATAATCATGTTATCCTGAGTGCTAGACACCCCAGTTCATAGAATTGTTCAAATGATTTGTACATGGAAAAGTGGTTAGAAATATCATGTTGCTAATTTGATGATCATAATCGTGTTATGCCCAAAACGACTAGAAACAACTAATGGACTCAGAAATATTGTATAACTAAATCTGAATAACTATAAACATGTGAAAGAAATAAAGCATTAATAGTAGTTAAGGGAAAAGTGGTTACTAAAATGTAACTTAAAAGGTGCGTTGGTTTAAAGCATACCCGGTACTAGAGACTTCAATAAATGGGTGAGTTCTTACCACAATGATGGCAATCCTTCCACCAACATCTCCAACCACATTGATGGGTGGCTTTTCTTTAGGAGTGAACACTGTTGTGGGAATGAAACAATAACATTTTAATAAGTTTGAAACAAAAGCACAAACACACAAGCAATGTACAAGATTCTATAGCAACTTAGAATTGTTGATTTAAAAACTACGCTAGATTCCTCAAGAAGGTTCATTGCCTCCTATCTAAATTCTTTGTCAAGGACACATGTTATCACATCAATGATATGGTGTTCACATACCGTGATGTTTTCCTTTACTTTACACAGCTTCTTTATAAGAAATCAAATCAAAATTAAGAATCTATTTAGCACAAAGCACAAAATGTATTCTTGATCAATTTTGTTCTGGGGGTACCATTCTAGTCTGATTTTACTGACACTTCTTTCTGCTGTTAATCAAGGTTTTGGGATTTGCTCTCCTCGTACGTGAATACAAATCTTTGAGAAAAATGAGCGTAATTAACAAGTATTGTGACCTAGTGGTCACTAGAGACTCTATTACTCTATTATGCCACAATGATCCTCTTTAAGATTTGTGTATGCTACTTTGGAGCATACAGAGTCAAGTTAATCTTCCCAGTACTACAACATGAAAAGGCTATTTAGTTCGTACAGGGCCCCATAACATAATGGTTTGCGATCAATCGCAAAATGGCAATGACCAATCAACATCATTGTTGCATGCGCTTTTTGTTCAAAAGGCTGACCAGCAACCAATCAGAATTTGTCTTTCAAATTTGCGATTGATTGCAAACTTTTATGTTACAGAGACCTGGGACCACGGTATCGAGGGGAAAAACCACGACTCAGAGTCTAGACTCACAGGGCAGCATGCCGAGGCTCTGGCTACTGAGTGCGGAGGGTACGGGGGGTGGGGAGTGGCGGCCGTCCACTGCGTCAGACTCAGACTCCTTCTGCTCCCCATGGATCACAGCCAGCCCCAGACGCAGCCTCTCGGCGTAGGATGTCGCCCTCAGGGCCGAGCCAGGGTTGCGGGCCACAATCACAGCGTTACGCCAGTCTGGAATCTAAACACAAAATAGAAGATTGAATTGAGAGCAACGTGTCACGTTCTATGGCATCTGCACTAAAACAATGAGACAATTTCAATAACTCTCAATGTGCCATGTGGGTATTTTTTTCATCAGTAATACACATGAATCGCATAAAGCAGCATTTCATCTGATACTCATTGGGTTAAAGTACTGTGAATGTTTCATACTTCATTGAATACAAAAGAATGGTGAGAACCCCCCCCCCCCCCCCCCTCTCACCCCAAAATAATGTCTCTGGCCAATGAGTAAGAAAGAGATGCAGCACTACGTGTTGATAAGATGGAGGGAGAGATATATCATAGAGACAGAGGAAAAGACGGAAAGACAGAGAAGCTGAGAGAGAGAGACAGAGCAAGGGAGCGAGTCAGAGAGAAGTGGAGAAAGACAGGGAAGAGAGAGAGAGAGAGATGCTAAAAAAGAGAGAGATGCTAAAATAGAAAGAGAGCAGCTAAAACAAATAGAAGCTTAGAAAGACAGAAGATATCACCTATATGAAAGAATTCAATCAATCGAACTGTCAAAGCATGACATGAAGATCATGATTATGAACTCGGTGTCCAACACCTATGTACAACTTTGTTTTTAAGTTACTTTATTCTTACTTTAAATTTCTAAATTCATTTGAGGTCATAGGGACATGCTATCTAGCCATGTGCCATGCATCATGAAAGAAAGAAGCATTATTATTATTATTATTATTATTATTAATTTTATTATTATTATTATTACACTTAAGCAACTACCACTGGCTTTAAATGGAATATACTGTACTGGGAAGACAAAAAGCCTTCAGCCCAAACATTTTTAGGATTTGTGATATAATCACTTATTACACCAAATAGGGATCATTTGAGGGCAAAAAACCTTTCAGCAAGTTTTTCAAATGCATAATACATAAATTTATGATTTTATGCATTTCATTAGCATAATTAATTAATTAAAAATAAATTTGAATAATTTTGGTGCTTTTGACAATTGAATTGTGGAGATTACGTCATCGGTGACGTGCGTGCCAATTTTTGTCGCGATCGCGCGATCAACGGTCGAGATCTTAGGGGGGGGGGGGGGGGCTGTTTTTGTCCCCCCCACCCCCACCCCCGGGCTATGCGATTTCAAAATAGCCCGGGCTATATAGTTAAGGCAAGGTACTTACATGTTCTTGGATGTACTGGACTAAGAAGGGGGAGGCTCTCAGGTTGTCAACAGGAACATCAAAGAAGCCCTGAATCTCCTTGTGATGCAGGTCCATAGTGATCACATGAGTCACACCTGATCGTCAAAAACAATGGGAGTGTCAAGCATTTGTTTCAAATTTCAAAATGCGGCCGCTTCGACCATTGATTGAATAAATACTTATGATAGTGACATGGAACTGATGAACATATTTGCATCATTGTTTCCTTTTCTTTCAGTGTATATAGTTTTTTTTTTTTACGTTTTTTGTGCCTTTTTCGGGCACTTAGTAAAATAAGGAAAGATTTGGTTTAATAGTAAAGGAAGGAAAGTGCAATTATCAGTGGATGATAAGATTATGCATTACTGGTATGTTGTAGGATTTGCCAGGTACGAGACTTGATTAGCATCAACGGTATTTTCTGGTTCCTTTTACCCTTCCACAAATCAGTAGAACCTTTGTGTAACTTTCATACTATCAGTCTTTAAGAGTACGCCAGACCAATAGACATTTAGATATTCCATTGGATGCTGAATTTGGGGTTTGGGGCTTAGTAAATGCACTGTGTAGTTATTAACTATATTTATGTACATGATTTTAATTTTCTTTCTAGATTACGCGCATTAAGTTGAAATCTTATATTTTGTACATACAATTTTGTACAAAAGATTGATGTTGCTTTGTAGAGAGTAAATTATGTTTTGAATTGTGAAGCGCTTAGAGATTCATATTAAGCGCTATATAAATTGAAATATTATTATCATTATCAATATTATATTTTGGGCTAAAAAGTGGAACTCACCAGCTTTGCAGAGCATGGTGGCAAGCAGCTTGGCCACAATGGAGCCCCGCTTCCTCATCTGGCTCTGCTTGCTGTACGGCAGGTATGGGATGACGGCCACGATGCAGCGGGCCGACGATGTCCGGCACGCATACACCATGATCAACAGCTCCATGATGGCGCTGTTTACATCTCTGGTAATATGATTACAAAGAGTATGTAATGAGGCGTGTTCATATGAAGTGGAGCAGCGGGAATATGATCAATGTTTATGCCACTGTTCACATACCTGTTTAAATGATTACAATAACAATTAAAGTATGCAATATGGTATATTCTGCAGTGGTGTCAACATCAAGAGTCATATAATCAATATTATATTTGCTGACAGTTATAACAAGCAAAGTTGCACAGAGCACTGTGTTGCAATGAGCATCTAGAGTCATTCCCTACAAGTCTTGATTTGATTTCACTTAGAACTGGACTGGACAATATTTTTATATATTTTGACTGTTCAAAAATTGTCATCCACAAACATCGCATATGTTCCAACACTCAACGGAAGCAGACAGCAATCACACAACGTTATTTGGAGAGTTTTATATCACATGTACAGTGCATGTAAGATTCTTGCTTACTTGGCATATGTCTGGAGCACGAACACATCTTTCCCTCTCACTGATTCATGGATTTGCACTTTGGTTTCTGTCAAAGAAAAATGAAAATATATCTGCATTAACCCATTACATAACTACATAATTACATTACGCAGTTAATAATACATAACTAAGTATGTAAATTGTCCAGAATTGTAGCAATATATTAAAATCCGATCAGATAATCATCCTGTCATATCATTTGACCAAGTTTGATAGTTTTCCCACAGAAATACCTGTCAAATATAAGGGGAAAAAATTACCAACATCTCAATGATATCCAAATGAACATATAATAGGCACAAACAGCAATATTGCGTCATTTATATCTAATGCTACATTGAAATAATTTGGTAGGTTTACATGTACACTACAGCTCAAAGGAATTGGCATGGGGAAAGGGAAAGAGAAGAGAGGGAAGGAGCCGCAGTATTTAACCGCGGTATATTTTGTCCAGTTCAGCATGCTATAGCCTAAAAAGCATCATGTTTCATGCTAAACTGGACAAAATATACCATGGTTTAAAACTGCGGCTCCTTCCCTTTCCCTTTCCCTCTGCCAATTCCTTTGAGCTGGAGTGTATGTGATCACACAGAAAGCTTTCTTGAAAGATGATGGCCACCTACTGCCACAAAGCACCCTGCACAGATAAATGTATTATGATAAGCTTGATTAAGCACATTTTGTGTGGTAAATCTTTTTTTTTTTTAAATTGAAATTGCATCATTATACAAGCGGCAAGAACTCTAAATAGTTAAATACAATAAATTATGAATGATGAATGATTGTTCTGTAGGAAATCTATAATACAGGTACAACGTAGCAGAGTGAACTAGAGCAATTCGAATGCCACACAGTTGATAAATATGCCTCCGCCTTTTTGCTACCTCCATTTAGATTTATTCTCAAAAAATGTGTATGTTTGGTGAGTAATATACCATTGAATTCCTATGGGAAATGAAAATACAATTCTGTTTTTTCATACTTAGCCCAGTTTAACAAAGTTCTTTGACCATTGACCTCTTACTTCTTTGACCTCCAATCTAACCAGTCTGCCTAAATCCATCTTCGTATCAAGTATGTTTAAAAATAAAATTAGCCAATTTTGGGTGAAGTTCATTGGCCTTTGACCTTTCAGGAATTTTACCCAAACTTCACCAGTCTACCTCCATGAAGTGATACAGCTCTGTACTATGTTTGTTTGAATTTAATCATTAGATTTAGATTCAATGTGAAAAATATCAACTTGGGAGCAATATTTAGCTAATTTTTTAGAAAGTTCATGGACCTTTGAACTCAAACTTTCACCAGTCTACCTCCATGAGTGATGTATACATCTCTGAACCATGTTTGGTAAGAATTGCACCGATGGATTTGGATTTGGGTTTATTGTGAAATAAACCTAGATTAAGTGTCGGAAAAAATGTGGTCTTTATAGACAGGTGGCCTGCATATACAGGTAGTCACCTCAGCAGGTTTTGTTGTAGTTGAAAAGCATTTTGAAATAGGTTGCTGGGGGCCCAACCCGACAAATTTACCTTTGTTGTCTTGTGTGTAGACATCCACCTGTCCCAACTCAACTCCCAGACGCCTGCAAGAGAAAGGCTAATAATAATACATGTACAATAAACAAATGATAAACTTGTTATAATGAAGAAAATATCCAGAAGTACATCATTTGTTTGTTAGCCCTTAACCTTACAATAAGAAAGGTTTTGGTCTTCATGCACACCTAAATCAACATTAACATTAAGACTTGGAAGACATCACAGACATTCCTAGTAATCAAAATTATTTTTAGCAATGGCAGAAAACTTTGAGTCTCCAACTTTAAACTTTGAACGAAAAGAAGTTGTGTGTGAAGTGATCGATAGTATTGTCTAAATTGCATTTCTAGTATTATAGCAGTTGGACTTAGGGACTTAGTCTAGTGTAAGTAGTAAGCGAACAGTTCCTGAGCTAGTAGAGGAGTTTTACAGATTTGGTGATACTGATGTGATAATACAAAAATTGATAGAGCTTTTTCAATTTCATCATTTTCAAGGCATGAATTAACTTAAATTTAGATTCCTCGCCTAGCCCTAGGCTAGGCCTTGGCTTTGCTTGGTGACCATGTTATACTATTTGATATGTCCAAATAACATGACCCAGGCAGGACCATTTGGATGACAATGACGACATGCAGAAACTTAACACATTTTGTAACTTACCTCGCTACAGCAGTTGCTAATTCTGGGTGGCTATTTCCAGCAAAAAGCAGAAGGCCCGTCGACCGATTGCACGCATTTGTTTTCGCCATTGCTCCCCCCTTATTCGAACCTTTGGTCATCCACGACATTGATCTTCTCGCTCGTAGAAACTGTCTACAACATAAAATAATGCTTGGATACGTGTGGCCCTAGTAATAGTATGCGTGATCTGTAGGGACCTACATGTAAGTCACGTCAGTCAGCTCGTGTGAATGTTCATGGATAATATGCAAGTTCGCCTCATTCGTTTTCGATGGTTTGACGGTGAATAAATCGTGTTATATTGCGAGCGAGCAAGATTAGGCTCGTTCACCTCAGTTGATAAATCTGTGTGATATTTAGACATTAAAAATTCAAATTTTCAATGTAAATGGTCTTTTATTTATTGTGGTTTTTATTTCATGATTTATGTAGGTACTGTATGTGATTTGAAAGTGTAAGATGCACTAAACATTGATTCTGACAGATCGATCCTAGTCTACCGTGCGTGTATTGCCAATTTTCCTTCGTAAAATTCGCGCGGGTGTAGCATGTCGCATGCTGCGAAGGTAAACAGTGCTGTGCGTGCTGTGCGATCATGTGCACGTGTTATACACGTACCGGGCGCGGCTGCCTCAAAATAAGGTACGGGTACCAGGTGGTAGCGCCTGTGCTGCCGAAGCTGGCCGGGCTGAGCGACTGGACTACGCAGCCCTACTCATAGTTTGCCGCAGCTGGCCGGGCTGAGCGACTGGACTAGGCAGCCCTAGCCATAGTGGTCTGACAGCTCAGGACGCGACGAGGTCTTAGGCGAAAAGTAGGTTATTCGCTGGCATGACACAGTAGGCTCGCTGCTTGCAGAAAGAGTTATGTACAGTGCTCTTTTTTGCCCGTTAATGTAGGTTTCGCCAGACAAAGTATAAATAGACGCTAGGGTATAAACTACCAATAACTCTAATTAAATGAAGTTCATAGACATTGGCTTGCCAAACAATCCATACTTTCATTCACCAGCAAGTGAACTGCAGCACCTGTAGCTGTCTGACACTTTAAGCCGGATTTTAAGTTAGATGTGGTCATCCCGCGTGACTCTTCGGGTGCTGCGCAAGACTGTAAGGTATAAGTATCACAAAATGTCATCTGAAAGTGCCAGTAGTACTGCCAGCAGTAGTCGAAGTACAGCAAACGTCGCATCTCCATATTTCTTGGGTCGAACCACCAGGTCACAATCAAATATTTCCAGAAACCATAGCAACAAAGCTGGCTTGGTTTCAGATGCTATCATCAAGGATGATGGTGGAGTGCAAAATCGTAGAAAACACATGGGTCGCCTTACTTTAGGATCCAAGATTCGTCAACACATTCGGGTTGCTTATGAGGTGAAGGAATCGTCAGAAGGCGCTCAAGATCAAGTCCCATCAGGGACAGGCCTAACTTCCACCTGTACCCAATCAGAAGAAAACTCCAAAGCTGTTGGAAAGGCCCATGGAAAAAGGAAACAGTCAAACTTGAAGAAAAGTGTGAAGGCGAAGCACAACAACACAGATGAGCAAGATCTGGAGGGTGAGAAAAGGGGGTGTGGTGAGGATGCTGCCGAAAAGAAGAGTCGCTGGGAACCACCTGATTGGGAAGAGCAGCTCGGGTATATTCGCGAGATGAGAAGGCTCAAAGATGCTCCTGTAGACAGCATGGGGGCAGAGAAGATCTGTGACTCCTCTGCTGCACCTGAGGTATATCAACAAGCTTTTGTAAATGGTTTACCTCCTTGGTTGAGGGCATGGGCTGGATATCGCACCAAAACATGATTGAAAAAAAAACTGAAGATGAATGAATTCCAGACTTCTGATGCACATACACCACAGCTCAAAGGAATTGGCATAAGAAAGGGAAGGACCTGCAGTTTTAAACCGCGGTATATTTTGTCCAGTTCAGCATGAAACATGATGCTTTAGGGGTTCCCTTACAGAAATCGCCAATGGTATTTCATTGGTAACCATTGGTATTTCATTGGTAACCAATGGTATGTCCAATGGTCATTGGTATTTCAATGGTGTTTGAATGGTGTTTGCTCAGTGGTCAATGGTTATTCAATAGTGTTCATTTATAACCAATGGTATTTCATTGGTAACCAATGGTATGTCCATTGGTCATTGGTATTTCAGTGGTGTCTGAATGGTGTTTGCTCAGTCGTCAATGGTTATTCAGTGGTGTTCATTTATAACCAATGGTATGTCCATTGGTCATTGGTATTTCAATGGTGTCTAAATGGTGTTTGCTCAGTGGTCAATGGTGTCCATTTATAACCAATGGTATTCCATTGATAACCAATGGTATGTCCATTGGTCATTGTCATTTCAATGGTGTATGAATGGTGTTTGCTCAGTGTTAAATTGCTATCCAATGGTGTTCATTTATAGTTGTATGATGGGTGCATGAATGGTAGTGCAGTGGTCATCAGTGGTGTTTTCTCAATGGTAGGTGGTATTTCAATGGTATTCAATGGTGCTTCCGCAATGGTAGATTGTAATTGAACGGTATTCATTTAGATGCTTGGTGAGTGAATGGTAGTCCAACTTTTGGTAAATGGTGCTATGTGTAATACCACAGGGATGACTAGGCCTACACAAATGTAAGTAATGCAGAGGTGTTGGAAAATACCATAGGAAATACCTCAGAGAAAAAAATAAAATAATTTTTTTTCTGAAGCCCCCCCCCCCCAAAAAAAAAAAAAGAAAAAGAAAAAAGAAAAGAAATGAAGAAACAATAGAATGCACAAGAAATTAACGTAAACAATAAAACACATAAGAATTGATTTGTAATTTCAAAGATTTTTTACATGATATTGTAGATTGCATATTCATTATGAGATTGCCTTATATAATGAGCACGTGCACACTTAACTCTTTGACAAATACCACATGCTCATGCTATCAGTGGCTTATTATAAGCATGGAACTCCTTTTCATATTGTTTTAATAAAAATCACACTATTGTAATACCAGTATCGAGTTGGAATGATGTACGGCAGCTCTTATTTAGAATTAGTATGGATAAGATATCTCACTAAAATGAACATGAGATTTGAATAAAGTCGACTAGATAATCACAATGAAGTTCCAAGAGGAGTGGCCTTTATATATAAGAGACAAAAAGAAAAGAAACATTAACAAATCTCAGTGTTTTTTGTTTTGTTTTTTGCATATTCTTGGGGGGGGGGGGGTACGTTACAATGGTTCAAAATTGAATTTATAATTGGCAAACTAAATAGAGGAATGTTGAACCAATCATTCCATAAACCAATCCACCAACTCAAATTCATTCTCTCTCAAGCTGAACCCGTACACATGTCACTCACATTGCACGTGTCACTTCAACAATTCAAATGTAGACATAAAAAAGCAATTTTCTTTGAAGTGTCATTTTTATGAAAAGTATTTACTTATGAAAAAGTGAATGAAAAAGGGGTGAATTTAATTATGATGTTACCAATTTAAAGAAATAATGGTAAAATTTACTTAAATATTTGGGAAATAGGTCTAATATGCGTCTTATGCGAGCTGCTAAGGGACATGATTTAGAAAAAAAACAGCCCATGTTATTATTCTACTAGATATGGAAGGTCAACATCTAGTCTGAATAAAAGACTAGCTAAAAGACTAACTAATATGGACAGCATGCACACACACAGTACAGTCAGTGTACAGTGCATGTATGCAGTATACACACAGGCCTGTACTGCGCATGTGCATGTGTAGTGTGGAGAGATTCAAATTTCAGCGCCAGCCGTCGTCTTCTAAAAATGAACGAACTGGGATCAGGATATTCGTCATTTGTTATGTCCTTCATGGCCAAAAAATCCAAGGTAAGAAATCATGGTATTAACTAGCATTTTTATCAAATAACTTTGAAAATATTATGTTCTTACAAAGTCAAAGATGCCAATTAACACAACAGGGTTTTTCTGTGAATGTACTGTGCACAGTGTATGTGGTCCCATGTGTCAATATTGGTGTTATGTTGTGAGCTGTGCGGGGAGTAATGCCAAAGCAAAAACTACTATCGATGCACTTTTGTTCTTTTTAAACTACAACTCTAAACCTAACCCTTACTCTAACAGGCAAGCCTAGGTCTGATTTGTGAGTTAGATTCATGCAAAAAGGTGATTTCTAGGTCACTTCCCGTCAGCAAAAAATCAGCATCTACCATAAATTATTTGACAATCCCGTACAATAGGGGACCAGGGTATCCCACTAATTTTATGAATTTTAACCCTCTAAACCTAACCCTGACCCTAACCCTAACCCTAAACCTAATTTTAAACCTAACCCTGACCTTAACTCTAAGCCTAGACAAAATTTTTGATGCTTAATTCATCCAAAAAAGTGATTTCTCGGTCATCTGCCGACGACAATCAGTATTGCAGCGTTCCCATGTATGCATTTCATGTGCGATACTGCCTGGCCTGGTTCCCTATTGTATGGGATTGACAATTTATGATGCAATTTAGACAGAACTCTAATATTATGTAAATTCATGCAAGGGCATGAAGGAGAGCTGGAGCACTGTCACTGGCACTTTTATGGTGACTTGGTGATGGAGGAAAAAAAGAAATCTGTTGTTTGCTGGTTAATATGTTTTCATGTCAATGTGGACTCTGAAAAGCAGAATTTTATTTTCTTAGAATTTAGGCTATGAATGATGCGGCCCCCATGTTTTCTTTTGAATATTTACATACCAAGGTAAACAGGTAAAATACTGAAATTTCACTCACAAATCAGCAAACTAATGCTCTTTAAAATATTTTTTTTTATGAAAGATTGACATTAAACTTTCAGAGAAATTGCGCTTCAAATATGGCGCGGTAAAACGTTGCACATTCACATCACTGAACCTTGAACCGGCCCCTACCGATAATGTGCTATATATCTCTGTCAATCTGATGAGTACAGTGCTGACATTTCAGCAATATTGCGTCTCGATCACACTCATTCCAGTGCAGTGAAAACTTGACGGGTAAGTTTCGGTGATCGACAAGAAAATCATGGAAGCACAAACGCAAGTTGAAAAACAGATATTTCAAAGGAAAATGTGCAAGTGTCAAATATGTGCACATTTTGTCTAATTTTGCTTCTGAAAATCATGCATTTTGTTTACTAATGCATAAATACACAAGTAACGCATCAAAGCTTCAATAACGTGCACTGAGCAGAAATACGCTAGGGCCAGTTTCAAGGGTAGGGGCCGGCTTGTGGACCACTCACTATACCCTAATAAATGTTCCATGGAACTACATCATGTAGGTCTGAACAATGGGGATTGCTATGTGAACTTGTTTTTTATTGTATTTTCTCAGAGCGCACATTCACAGCTACACATCCCCGAAAAGGAAAAGGAGGGAGGCTAGCCACCACCAAGATGAAGGATGCATACCGGTACTACATGTCTCTATAGCTGCGTCAGGGACCTTATTATCTGTCCATGTCCTGGAAGAACACAGGTAAATTTACCGGTAAATCATTTTTAATTCACTTTCCATTGTCGATGCTGTGTAGAAGCTAATATTCAATGAGGCTTTTGAATTGGAGTACTTGCAGTTAGCATCCATTTTGAGAGAATGTCTCAAAAACTTTGGTGGACACCAAAGTTATGTACATATAACAAAATTTGCATTATGTGTAAGTTAGGCCTGAGTCGAATCGATTATTAAGCCGGTGTTCGATCGAAGAAGTCGAACTCCGATTTCGTTTTGATGAATTCGATGCATCGACGAAATTACCAAATTGACTAAAAAGCACAAAATCTTTTGTTTGATAGTCCTGTTATACACAATTTATCTTAATATTTTTTAATTAGTTTAATTTGCTTACTTGGTTCCTACTCTCTTTTGTGAGTTTTGAAGGTAGCACATCAAGAGAACGAACTGGTCGCTCGATGATCAAGCAGCTACTACATACTTGGCTTCTTTTCGTTCACTACTATATACCGCGCAATGCCACAACGAACACTTGTCTGTAGACTGTGTACAACGGATAGCATCGTGTGTTGTGAAAACCCGGAAACAGCACAGTGGCGATTGTGCGTAAGTTCGCTCATTAAGGCTCATTTGCATACACGCTGCCAACAGACTGGTAGAGCGCTCGTACAGCGATTCGGAGACCGCTGATTGGTGCATCGCGTAGATCATGTCATGACCACGTGGTCGCTAATCGATAGCGATAACGATATCTGGTCACGTTGTCCGAAACCCGGAAGCCAATTGACTTTGTGCACGTTACACGTTACAACTTACACGATGCCATATTGACGCTAATTCTTAAGATTTT
The DNA here is from genome assembly GCA_963669155.1 of Arbacia lixula. Classification (NCBI taxonomy): domain Eukaryota; kingdom Metazoa; phylum Echinodermata; class Echinoidea; order Arbacioida; family Arbaciidae; genus Arbacia; species Arbacia lixula. The sequence continues at coordinate 10,034,204 of OZ022579.1, forward strand.
GACGGAAAAGCAAGAAGTTATTGAAATTCGCTTACATGTGCGATATCGGTGAGAAAATAGATTCTCCGAAAATACCTTTCATAACTCATATAAAATAAAGGAAAGTGAAATTCTAGGTCGATTTTGATACGAGGTGATAGAGAATTGCACACTTATTTTGGTGGAATACTGTGTGGGGAAATGGAAGGATTGCACTGCGCATGCTTACTATATTTTCATTCATAAATTGGCTCTTGGCAGTGGCTGAATGACGTCATGTAATACGCAAAATGTACACGACCGCTGGCGTTCGCACTCCGCTATCCGTTGTACACAATTTGTTAATGTGCCGTCGATGCATCGATGTTCGATCGGCGCAAAGCCATCGAACACCGGTTTCTGAAAAAATCGATATGACTCAGGCTTAGTGTAAGTGGAAAACAAAACTTAAAAAATAGTTATGACAATTCAAATTATTAAGTGATTAAAAACTAGTTGAAAATCATCAACACAATAAGCATGATGTGGTAGTCATTGATTTTATTCCTGTTCACGATTAATTCAAGTTTTGCCAAATGACACAATACATGCTAATGTATTAATCATTAATCATTAATTATTAATTACTGGCAAATAGCAATTACATGATCACACATCTGCTAGATACAAGTTTCAGGGGTAATTTTTGCTGGATTCTGTTGGAATATATTATACTGTAGTGCTCAACACATGTACTTTACTTGGTTTTAAGAACTCAGAGTTTATATTTTTAATAAATGTACTGTGAAAGGGTGTGATAAGTTAAATAAAACTAATTAGAGCATCGACTACGTTATAGGAAGAATTAAGTACATACACTACAGCTCAAAGAATTGGCATAGGGAGAGGGAAATTGAAGAAAGGGAAGGAGCCGTAATTTTAAACTGTGGTATATTTTGTCCAGTTCAGCATGAAACACAATGCCATAGCCTAAAAAGCATCATGTTTCATGCTGAAGTGGACGAACTATAAAACTGTGGCTCCTTCCCCTTCTTCCCTTTCCCTTTCCCTATGCCAATTCCTTAGAGCTGGAGTGTATTGGCCTTAGGAGGCATGAATTTTTGTAAGTCATACTGCGCAGTACAGTACAGGTTCATAGTGAAGAAATGAAGGAACCCATGTATGGGTGGACTACTCTATACACAATTAAAAACTGGGACTTTTCATTATGATACACATATGAGCATACACAGGCGAAGATTCCTTTGCCTCCAAAACAGAAATCTGATGTTAACAGCATTAAAACATGTTGCACTGACGTCTATGTGAACACAACATATCACATGTTTGGTGTCTCCTTGTTTCTACCCTGCTTGGTTATTACGTTTTTTTTAAAACAAGAAAAAAATGGAATAATGGAGGTTGCCTATATGACTGAACTCTCCAGAATGTCATAACATTTGTAATTGGGAGACATTTATCTTTATATGCAGTTTTACGTATTTGGATTCTTCCAAAGGTTTCATTAACCAGGTTGAGAGTGATCAAAAGAAATCAGTGGCTTGTAAAATATTTCTTGTAGATTTCTTTTCTTTTACAAACAGTTCATTGTTGTCTTTGTATTGTTTAATCATTTCTTTCATACAGATCCTGAATATGGGGAACTGACTGGCAACATAGGCTGTCGCGAGTGAAGACCGCAGGATTGCAGGAATTTCAATGCCAAGCAGGTTTCCGGATGTGTCATCAATTATCATTCTTGTAATAATCCTGTGAATATTTAATGAGATATTCTCTTTGGAAACATTTGGATCTAAAAATGTGTGCCCATCAGATGATTCCTTCAAAATACAATAATGACCGTCGTGTGTCACATCTGTCAATCCACTAGCAACCACCATTACAGTGTCACTAATGATGCATGATGCTTCTGGCAGAAAAAAAGTTGTGGGTTGACATGAGTGATGCACAATGGACATTAATGTCTTCTGAATTCATTATCTGATACACCTGCATTTTTAAATCCAAATTTGTCCGAAAGTGAAAATCTTATTCAGGCGCGTATGCAAGGGAGGGGGGGGTTCAAGGGGTTCAACAACCCCCCCCCCCCCCTTTTTCGTTTAGTTTCTCTTTTTTTTGCTTTTTTTTTTTTTTTTGCTTGTCTCCGCAGAATCTGCCAAGAGGATTTCAATAGAACCGGACAACAAATATGTTTTTCATAGTTTGTTTAAAGTGAGATTTATATCATTGAGTTTTCATTTGCATAGTATATTAGCTGTAATAGTGTAGTCTTCAAAGAATAGATAAGGAGTACAGCTAGTCCTCGCCTGTTATTACCTCGCTCTAATGAAATTTTGCTACACTGAATAGACACATGTGAAAATATTTGAAAGCAGGACTAGGAGAACTGCCTTGTTATAATGAGATCTGGTATCAGTGCTCGTTATGAGGACGGGGGGTACGCTGTGATGAATGAGCAAATATGTACACGTGCTGTATTGTGCACGATCTTGAAATTGGGATGGGCCCAACTGAGAAAATGGCCTTGTTCTCACAAAATCTGTGCTCATCTTAACAGGAGGAGACGTTTTTTCAGTATACAGTTTAGTTGTTGACATATATGCTTTTATATATGGTACTGCTGTGTGAAATCCCTATGTGATACATTATCATCACTCAGCAGTCACACTGCTTTACCGAAGCACTACCTCATCATAATACCACATATCAATACTACATTCGTAAAGGAACTTGTTCTGTTATCTTTTAATAAAAGAAAAGCAAATATGAAATATGTTTTAATTCATACATGAATATACATGTATCAGAAAGCTATGATACAATAAAAGCATGTCATCATTCACTGAATACTTTGGTTTAAACTTTGTTTGTGCATGTACCCACACATTATTACAGAGTAGATCAATGTTAGATGTATTTTAAATTAATTTAATGGTGGATAGTGAATGGTATGTCAAAGTGGATATAGCAAATGGTATTTCAATGGTGGATAAAGCCAATGGTATTTCAATGGTGGATAGCGAATGGTATGTCAGTGGTTGGTGTATGGTATTTCAATGGTGGAAAGCCAATGGTATGTCACTGGTGGGTGTATGGTATCTCAGTGGTGAATGGTAGGCCAGTGGTATGTCAATGGTGGATAGTGAGTGGTAGGCCAATGGTATGTCAATGGTGGGTGGTGAATGGTAGGCCAGTGGTATGTGAGTGGTGGATAGTGAATGTCAGTGGTGGATGGTGGGCCAATGGTGGATACCAATGGTAGCTACCATTGGTATTGGCCAATGGTGGATACCAATGGTAGCTACCATTGGTTTTGGCCAATGGTGGATACCAATGGTAGCTACCATTGGCGAACTACCATTGGTTTACCATTGAAATACCATTGAACTACCATTGGTATGCAAATTAGGGTTCCAATTATTTAAATTAGTTCTAATGGTGTCCCATTGGTATTTCAATGGTATTTCAATGGTGGTTCCAATGGTATTTCAATGGTATTTCAATGGTGGTTCCAATGGTATTTCAATGGTATACCATTGAGATATTTCTGTAAGGGTTAGGCCATTTCCTGACCTACTTTTAATCTGACCTAGTCTTTCTGACCTAGTTTTTTGCCATTCACTAAGTACGGCCTCTGTTATTGGCTACTGTGCTAATGAATATTCAAGACTATGGTATGGTTTGTCGAACATTCGCGCCGGCGCGGCCAAAGAGGCGGCCAGGAGGCGCAATTTTTTCGAACATTCGCGCCGGCGCGCCCAAAGAGGCGGCCAGGAGGCGCAATTTTTTCGAACATTCGCGCCGGCGCGCCCAAAGAGGCGGCCAGGAGGCGCAATTTTTTTTTTACACGCTAGCTCATAGACGCCAGAGCTTTTCACAGCTGAGAGAGAAATCCTTGCTCTCTGCAATCGGCCACAGCCTGCGAGAGCACGCTCATGCCGATATCAGCTGTTCCTTTGTACCATTGTATGTGGGTAATGAGTTGATATAAGGACACTAGAAAACCTATTACTGTGCACAAATGCCATGTTGTGATAAAAAGTTGAGTAAATAGATATGTGTTTGTGTTATAATTATTTCATGTTTGCTAGGTTTTATTCGACTATTTATTATTTTTTTATCTGTCCCTCCCGACATGATGCTCTAAATCCCCTAGAGCAAAATGGAATCTCCCGTCTCTTTTTCCCCAAATCTCGCTAGAGAAAAAAATATTGGAGTCATCGACTGTTTGATAGGGGTGCATAATAAATTTCTACCAAAAATATTCCTTATTCAATCATTCAATAACATTTTCATGAGATGATGTATTCTTCAATAATACAACAAGGATAAACAAATTCACTTTTATCTTATTGTCCAACAAAAATCCAGTGTTTTTTACATTATATTTTCTTTCTGAGAGCACCGTCCCCTTTTTCTGTAGTGGAGCAGTCCGGCGCCGGCAATTCCCGCGTGGACTAGCGCGCCTCCAGCTCACCAGCTCCTGGCGATGGCCGCCTCTTTGGCCGGCGCGACGTTCGACAAGCCATACCATCGTCTTGAATATCCATTAGTACAGTAGCCAATAACAGAGGCCGTCTCATGAAAACTGCCTCGTGTACAAAATGAATGGCAAAAAAACTAGGTCAGAAAGACTAGGTCAGATTAAATAGGTCAGGAAATGGCCTAACCCATGCTTTAGCCTAAAAAGCATCATGTTTCATGCTGAACTGGACAAAATGTACTGCGGTTTAAAACTGCGGGTCCTTCCCTTTCTTCCCTTTCCCTTTCCCTAAGCCAATTCCTTTGAGATGGAGTGTACATGTACATGGCAGACTTTCTCAGAAGATGTTATTGTTACTACATGTAAATGTATTAAGTGTGTGTGTGTGTGTGTGTGTGAAGGGGGGGGGGGTAGGGACAAAAAGATTGTATGCTACATAGTGAAGTTTTTACAAGTTTAAAGATTCCAGGAATGCCAAACTTTCAAGTTTTAACATAGCAAGTACTTGCTGTAGTCTGCACAAAGCACATTATCAGTGAGTATTATCATTCATTTCATTATTCTGCCTACTGAATGACAGGTGTACCGCTACCACGTTCTCCTCTCACTGATGCTGTCCAGTCAGACCAAAGACCAGGTGACGTCGGCTGCGATGGTCAAGCTCCGCGGCCATGGTTTGACTGTTGAGAATATCTTGAAGACTCCAGAGGCCAAAATTGGAGAGCTTATCTACCCTGTTGGTTTCTGGAAGGTATGTTTCTCTCTTGATGGGAATTGTATGATTAGCTGAGGTGAACCTTAAAAATAGATTTTCTAATCAAAGTTCATACTATCATGAGAGAGTTAGCTGTGTTAAAAAATATTACTTGCCTTGGAAGCCTTTTTTGAGCAGCCTTTGTATCTCAGTATATACTAGATGCATTTCAACTGACATTAAGCTATCCTTGTGTGATTTATTATTGCCATTTTCCTTTTCTAGAAAGTGTTATCTATGGGAGAGATCTATGGGGGATGAACCTCAAGGGATCATTGGACAATTCTTATGTCATATATTTGTCAATATCTGTATTCTGTAATCCTCAGTATGTTCTTCTTTGTCCTTCTTTCTCACTCTACCCCTACCTCCTTTTCCCTTTTTCTACCTCCAATAGCTTTTTAGCTTTTTTATGTGCATTTTAAATCTGCTCTGTAATAATGAATGATGCATTTATTTTTTTTTGTGTTGTTTTATAAATCGTGCTCTTGTAGAGGAAAGCAGACTACATTAAGAGGGCCACCCAGATCCTGGCTGACAAATACGAGGGGGATATTCCCCCCACCCTTGGGGGCCTGGTCCAGCTGCCTGGGGTGGGACCCAAGATGGCCCACATCATCATGGACGTGGGCTGGCACCAGGTGACTGGCATAGGGGTGGACACTCATGTCCACCGCATCTCTAACCGGCTCAAGTGGGTCAAGAAGGAGACCAAGACGCCGGAGGACACCAGGGTGGGACTGGAGGATTGGTTGCCAAGGTGATTCCAACTTTCTCTTGAAGGGAGTATTTTCAGGGCCCTAGCTGTTGCATAAAACTTAAATTATGGTAACTTTCCTACCAATGGCAACTTCTATGGAAACCTTGAATTTGATTGGCCATTGAATGATGTCACCATGGCATTTACCATTAATGGCAGAGTTACCAGTGAGTTTCATGCGACAGGGCCCATAGCTGCTAACAAGCATGGATTTACGGGACATTGAAGTGATAGTTGAACAAACTAAGTACTGAAGGTTTTAGTGAAGATTCTGAATTACGGTAACCACGCTAATGTAGTATATGGGGAAATACTGATTTTCTCATTAGAAAGCTCATTTTTAGAAAATGAAAAACTGAAATCAGTGATTGGAAGTTGGCCGCACTTGCGTATTATTTTGCAGGCTTCAGATATACAGTACATGCCTGTTTATTTGGCAGTGTCAACATAGATAGAGGTAGTGTAAAGCAATATTTAGGTTTTAACAAATATTTTGAAAGGTGCTACAAGCCTGCTTTTTTCGACGAATGGAGGGCCCAATCAATTTGATGCTTTTTTTTAATGGGTTTTTGGCATTTGTTTTTAGTTTTGATTGGTCAAGTTAAGCAGTCGTACTTGACAGAACCAACATTTTGAACAGTTTTCATTGGAATATTTTCTCAAGAAACAAAAGAATAAGTGTTTCTTTTAATTTTTGTAGAGAATAGAGTGAGCCACTAAGGTCTAACCCAATGAACAGATAGATGGGGGCTCAAGGAAATTTAGCTCACACAATGCAGAAAAAACCCCAGTGTAAATTATTTTTTGCTCATGGGGTGGTGTGCAAAACAATTGAAGTCCAGGGCGTCCATTTCATGACAAAATATGGTTCCAATGGAACAGCTTTGAATGTCATGATGGATTATATTGTCATCCTCGAGTGATTGCGTATAATTTCTCACCTTTCAATGTCCATGTGAATACAGGATACGTATTTGCTATGGTTCTTTCTGTAGGGAGCTATGGAGCGAAGTCAATGTGCTACTGGTTGGGTTTGGCCAGCAAATATGTCTACCCGTGGGACCAAGGTGCATGGAATGTCTCAACAAGAACGTCTGTCCCTTTGGCAAGCAGGAGGTCAAAAGGAAGAGTCCGGTGAAGAAGGATGCAGCTAAGAAGACTCCCGAGAAGTGAAACTCGCTGACCGCTTTGAAACCCAACTTTGCGTAGAATCTGTACACACGATTTACAGTGTAGGCTTCTCTTGACCAGACCAGTCCAGCTAGATTTTCCCGTCAGCACTTGCAACCACGAGACTGGTGAGCTTGCATGTTGTGAAATAAGTCCATCCCCGATTATTATGCAAAAATGATGAAGATGATTCCAACGTTCTCTTCTTATTATTGCTCTTCCTCCTTTTCCTCTCCCCCCCCCCCCTGTTATTCCGTTCCTCAATCCCGTGCACCACCCTCTTTATCTCCTCCCCTTTCAACTCCTCTTTCCTCCCTGCCTTCCTCACTGTCTCATCCAATCCCATTCTCTTCTTCTTCCTCCTCCTCCCCCTTGTCACTCTTCCTCTCGTTCTTGTTCCCAACCCTCTACCCATCTATCTCAGATGAACATATATATCTATGGATCCTGTAACCACTTGAATAATCATTGGACAAATCAGAGTTGTGAAACTCATATTGCCTTGGATTAACCCTTTCACGCCCAAGTGACACATATTGTATCGATGATTTATCACAACAAAATTAGAACGTTCTAAGACCCAGAGACCCAAGGTAACTCAACCAATCAGGTGGCAGCTTACTGCCACAAAGTTTTTTGGCCTCTGCAACGGAATTGGCGGATGGTATCATGTTGGCTGTCTGTCCGTCTTTTTGTCTGTTCGTTTGTTTGTCATTCCGTACGGATCTAGTTTATGTGATAACTCAAAAAATACATTTACTTCATTTCATCAAACTTAGCACAAGAATAAGTTATGTCATGGTAATTAAGTGAATAGATTTTAGGCCATATATGATAGATAATACGTTAAAATGTCACAGGTCAAGTTTAAATCTTCAAATTTCATCTTTGAAATGATAGCTCAAGAAATATCAAACCAAACTTTACCAAACAGTTAAATGACAATATATGATATAACAATTCAGTGATTAAATATTAGGTGACGTAAGTCATAGCTAAAAGGTTATGTCAAGTTCAATTGGCACTGGTCAATATTTGAAACTCTTACATGGCAGTTATTAATAATCCAGAGACAAATGACAAAAGACAAGAGTCAGATTGAAGTCTAATTAGATATTTTATTGTTAAATTTTGACTTTGTGCAGCATTACAATTCTGTATTGTTGAATATTCAAACCCATCAAGCCCATGTGCAAAAGTTACTTGTGTTGCAAAAACAAGCAATGCAAGAGTAACAGTTATGTACAGGAAACATGTTTTAAACTTAAAACAATGCGAATAAGAGAAGCAATCTTTATAACAATTTTTCAGCAATAACCAAGAAATTAGTATGATCACCACAGTCAGTATTTATATATCTTTTGATGAGAGAGAATGTCTCATCACCACAAGATCATTACATTACCATTATGAGTTGTTCACTTATCAGGTGCATGAAGCTTGAAGCAAAAATGTACCAAGCTGAGGTTAGAAATGGTTGAATCTGTCATCAAAACTTGTTGATTAATTCAGAAAGAAAAACATGTAAAACAAAACATTGCCAAAAAACTCTAAAATGTATTGATGTCCAAATGTTGTATTGTGTCACGACCATTGTGACTTTATAGTGCCCCCCCCCCCCCCCTCCTCGGAAAAGAGACAAAGTTTTGATCTGCTGAGGAATTGTTAATCACATGGATGGTTGTTGGATTGTATACAAGTATGTATGAACATGTGTAAACAACAATGTATACATCATGTACATTTTAAATTTAAATTCCCCAACACCGAAAGCCCCATGTAAATAACATCTGTCAATTGCCTATGAGAATGAAAGGGTTAAACTTGTAATATGAAGCACTATGTACATATACTTGTACCTTAGTTTCTACCAGTGGCTTCCTATGGTAAAACCAGTAATGTGCAGAAAAGCAAATGTGAAAGCTTATAAACCTATTCTTAACCAAAGCATGGATGTTTCGTGTAGATACTTTTAATCCTCTTAACTTTTGCCTTGTACAGATATACAGCTATATTTTGTTACATTAAAACAACTTGAAGAAAACAATTTGTGAGTAAATGAGGTCTTCATTGCAATGACAAACAAAGCAATTATTTATTTTACTACTCCTAAAAATACTGGCTATAATGCTTCTCTGCTAATCCCTCTCTTTTTAAATGGTTCATGTGCGTTATTTGTGCTTAAAGTCCAACATCATGATGCATTCCTTCCTCTGTAACTTTTCCACTTACTCCTCCTTCCAGTACACGACTGAACAAACTGTTATTCATACTTCCTCTTTCTTCCATGTATCATGTCTTTCAAACTATCCCATGGCCAGCCATCTCTACACTTTCATTAACGCATTCTGTGCCAGATAAAATGTTGTTGTATGGGACTTATGTGCATTACTGGTGAAAACAATACATACACATGGTACATAAAGAGTTAATGACTCTATCTCTTCATTTGATCTTTGATTCTTAATAAGAACATCTATGATCAAGAAGGTTGAAACTTAATCTGACAAACAACATAAATTGTAATTGCGTGTAATTCTTGTTACGTGAATATATGAATATATTTAGCACTATTCCGCCCCAAATCTTAAAACCAACTCTAATACCCACTTTCTAAATTGACGACCCTGAGGTCTATGCTCCTCTGGTGATTTTCCTGGAATACTGGGACTATTTTTGATCATCTGAACCAAAAACAGTAATATATTTAATTGCCCGTAGGCCTACTGAAAACATTTACAGTACCATGTGTCATCTTATGTTGTGCCACATTTATATTTTACATTCTTATTTCCTCTCGATACTCTTTAGCTTTCTTTAACCTGCTGCCATGTGTAAGAACGTGATGAAAAGTCTGAATTAATGACGATAGAGTAAGTGAGAGGGAAGGAAAAAGAAAGAGAGACAAAGATAGCCAAGAACAAACACACGCACGATCGGTTGTGACCAAGGCTCATTGAGTGGTTCAGGATAGCTTTCTCCAAGCTATTTAAATACATGTACATGATCCCGATGACATCTTTGCGCAACTTCAATTATCATGTGATACCTCAATCAGAACCGATACCTGGGTTAGGCTTTAAAGAGAAGAAACCTCCGATCATGCGAAATACAAGGAAGTATGATTCACCCAATCAAGCAAAAATTTTATATCATAAGTACAACACACCGAGTACATTTGGGAAACATTAACACATAAAGAGTAGATCAAAAGTTACAATTGGTGTGGGACAACGCAATTACGAGTATCTAACAACGAGATAACACGAGGTGTACACTTTCGCTTTTAAGAATATGCCCTTTGAAAACTGTGAAGCAATTGAACGTTCAACAATGTAATGTGCATGGGAGAGAGAGAGAGAACGCTATGAAAAACGAAATGAAACCATGAAAAAGACAAATTAAATATGGGATCCGAGGGAGGGTGAGAGAAAGAGAGAATGGTGACAGAAGGTTGAAATTTTGAAGAAAAAAAAATAGAGAGATATCGTAATTACTGTACGCTCATGAAGTAAAATGCGTATTCATGACAACGTTTCTCCCCACGAAAAAGATGAGTTGGGATGTAGGATACTCGTGCCATATGTCAATTCGAAATAATGAGTTCAGCGTCTCTCGTAGGTGTTTCAAGCCGCCCCCATTAATGCAACACCATAGATAAAGAAAGGGCTCTGATCGTACACTACCCTTTTCCGCGTACTTAAACGATCATTCCCTTATTTTATTCAGCATCTGCTAGGCCTTGTGAAGAAAAATACCTTTCATTTGCAACAGCTTGGAGCTTGTAAAAGACTTGTGGGGGGGGGGGGGGGGGCTACAACTGTGGCCGTTACTTTTGCTTTTGTTCTTACAATAATTTAGATGGCTTAATCATTCCCCTCTCGGATGATCTTCAAAATCCTTATCATTTTCTGTACATTAAAAAGAATGTTTGACGTGATATTTTATTCTCGACCTACAGGTATCATTCTGGAATGCACCGTTTTTGAAGTACATGCAGTTCAAGCGAGCGCCCCGCCCACCCCATTCATTGCCATTATTGTGTTAAACCAGTTGATAGTGTTGAGTTTGCGCTTTTAAAATCGGTTGATATGATTAGTCCTGCAGGTAGCTTGATGTATCATTACAAAGATAGGGGCCACTCCATAGGTTGACTTGTTGATCGCCTTTTCCCAGATTCAACCCGATATAGAAGCCAATGGCGGAAAAGAGAAGCGTCGGCGTGGGATTCTTGGCGTAGTTGACGTTGATGTCGCGAACGTACCGGATGACCTTTGACCAGTATGCTTCAGCCGCGTACTCCTGGCTCTGCGCGATGTTGTACCTCAACCGCTGCCAGACGTGCTCCATGTTCAAGCCACCTAGCGCCACGCACGGCAGAAAGAAGAACATGATCTTCTGCGAGCTAATTAGAAGATTCAGAAGATGGATGTTTGGCAAGTCCTCGTTTCGAATCTTGGTGTCGCTGAACAGCTGGTAGTTCCATGTCACGTGAGCAGTAAGCCCCCACGTCGCCACTATCATAGTAAAGCCCATCCATGCCCCAAGCTGACTGCTTAGCACGCGGTAGTGCGCGTAGAAGTTGAAAATCTTGGCGCGCACTTCCTCGATGTTTTCTCTTCCGACGCTAGATCTCGTAAATCGCGTGACTTCCTCTACCTCGTGCTCATGGCACATGCGCTCTATGTAGATGAGGTAACAGAAGGATCCATACATCACATATCCTGTCACCGCCGTCCACATGGTCAACTGCTCATGCACTACGTGGTAGTCACATGTGTAGTACTTGAAACTATAGAACACGCGGAGGGCGCCGTTGATACACGGCCAGAGGAGGAAGCACATCAACCGGAAACACGACACGCCAATCCCGACAGTTACCCGACGCCCGAAGAAGACGATGAACGGACAGCGGGTAGCGTGGAGGCGGCGGCTGTCCCATAGGTGGTAGAGGACACGCCCGTACAGACACCAGAAAGGGATGACCATCACCTGCCACAGAAAGGTGAAGTACGAGACGAGGTGCAGTAGTTGATCGTGCTTGCCCCAGTAGAACCTTAGGTACTCAACGAAGTCGTAGACCATCAGACCACAGAATAAACCCAGATACGCCAATGAGAAGATAGTGGCGCACAGATTCCCTGAAAATGGAAACAAATAATAAACACGAGTTACATTGACTGCATGTTGAGCTGGTGCAAAGATAGCAGCATAGCTTTTAATGAAGTGTATATCGATACCAATGTGGTGTCCTCAATGCCAGTATGTGGTGTTGGGGACACCGCTGCTTGCAAGCACTAATGCACGCACCGCAGGCACACACGAATTCACGACTAGCGCACGCTGCCACGCCATTACGAATTAAAATGCACAAATATTTAGGGTTATGTTTAGGAATATAGTCAGTGTTAGGGTCGGGATTGATTATATATTAAATTACTGCTTTGCATATACCGCATTGGTGGTGCCTGCAAGAATGTCTATCATTTATGACTTGGGGACACCGAATCGGGGATTCCCAGTAGTGCCGATATCAACTGTCTTCAGTTAAATTGCCATATCGATATAGTTGCTTCCATGGGGGGTTTATTCCAATCAAACCTCAGTACAGGAACAAAAAGACTCACACATAAGTAGGGAAAACAACCTGACATGTATTTCGCATCAAGGTAAACGAATGAAAAGTTAATAAATCTCTTTCGAATTAGAATATTGTATATCTCAGCTCATTCGTCAACTTAGTTGATCACATGGCATAACTAAATTATTGTAAGAACAAAAACATAACTAACTTTCATGATACCTTAACTAATTAGAGAGTCAAGGCGTAGCATCGTTATTGGTCATGTGAGTTGCATCATAAATATTTTAAGCCTGAAGCAGTATTAGGGGGCTATTGACTTGTTGATACGATGCGATGTGGTACATGGCCCGGTTTTAGAATATCTTTTATTTCTGGAATAAATCAATTATATAAAGAATTGATACTTGCATATATATTTCACTCCATATCTGTATTATATGTTTTAATGCCAAAACTGGCACTTTTAGTAATCACATTAATTAACGCATTCAGCCATAATATCAAAAAACAATTTCTCAATAAACCGTTATCCTACAATGTATCACATTTTAGTTTTTGCGATCTCCGTCTGTAACATCTATACCTTGTATCAATGGCCCATCGTTGTGTCCAGCAACGTTTTATTCTTTGTTGATATAAGGTCAAAATCCATTTGTGAATACTGTTAACGCAACTATTAATTTGATATGATAAGGTACAGACCTGACAGATCCGAACACAAATAGTTATTGTTGGATGTATACAACCTTTTATTTATACTTTGCACGTTTGTTAATTATACTACGAATATATATTCCGCAATAGTCTTTAACCATATTCAAAGTATAAATGGCTGCAATTTAGTATCAACATACTTTCGCAATGTATCATGTATCTATTGGTGTTTCCGTTATTTTACGTAAAAGCTCTCGAGCTACTTGTTTTGTTTTTATTATTTGCCTTCGACTTTTCCATAAAACCATTTCAATAATTCACCAGAAATCGTCAAGTATAATGATATGACCCATGTATAAGCAATTTACAAATATCAATAAAGATTACCAAGGTGAATTCTTAACCTACCTCTTCTACTTCCCTCTAGCACACTGTCGTGATCGTTGTCGTTCCCTGTTTTCTTGTCACTGCACTTCGACGATTCGATAACCAGGGCAGCATCATGGTCGTTATTACAGGACGCTCTCATCGTCATCGCCGTTCCGGTGGTAGTCGTCGAACTCCTGGTTGGTGCCGACTTAGCGAAAGCGATATGATCCAATCCACCGCGGGGGTACCAGAGACCGAGGAAGCACCGCGCAATTTGGAGGGAAAGGGACTCACTCGGCCGCTGTGATGACTTCATCCTGCGCGCTCGACGATGGCCATCCTGCAAGGATCGCTGGAATGATTCCTCGGTCGTGGTCGTGTAGTTTTCATGCACTACGTGCTCAGTCAAAGGAGAATTTTCGTCGATGTCGATGATCACACCGAAATCTGCCATTTCTCTTTCATTCACGATAATCTTTATTGGACTGTACACTGCAACTAACTGCACCGGTGACAGCGTGCCACGTCTAATATTCGCTTGCAAGGTCTAAGAGATCTAGATTATTCTGAGCAGGTCAGAATTTCATCTGCCCATGCAAAAAATCTTGTGAAGTGGAAGTGATACCTAAGGATTGGCTTCCTTCCTTGTTGGCTATACTTAAATAGCCTAGCCGTCATACTCGAATGTCTACGCTCCGAGAAGTAGTTCGACGAGACGTTAGTTTGTTACATTAAACCTGTCCTCGATATGTTTTAACTTTCTCCGTACCAGGCAAACTGCTGTCGGGAAAGATGTGACTGTGCTGTATGTGCAAATTGAGAGTGTGGCGCACAAAGGATTAACCTATATGGTACGGCCTATTGTATTCGAAAGTAAGAGTACGAGCTGAGAGGCTAATTACTTTCTGTTTGGGGTTGATGAGAAATACCTCATGTAAATTAGTTGCGATTGTCATTAGAAAATAATTAATGTTCGTTATCACACCATTATGCATTGTTTGCACAAGCATTTAGCCATTTATAGACAATGGAATCAACTAATATATGTATTTGAGTTCGGTTAATGGGAATATAGGAGATGGACAGCGAAAGTTTCTGCCCTCCAAAATGTTCCCATGTTTTGCAGGCCCAAAATTATGTCAAGCACACCTGTCGGGTTGGGATCAATGTTATACTGTAAATTCTGGAGAAGCTTACGTTGCAGGAATGTGTTTCACGCATCTTTCTCTTGAGAAGAAAAAAAAATCAAAATTCAGGATCGAAAAATGCCACATGACGATGCAACGGAGGGTCAACACTCTCCAACCTACTTAGCTCAAACTCTCGATTTAACAGTGTATGTTTGTCACATTCCGCTTATTTAGATGGAGAGTGGTATAATAAGGTGAATGAAGGACTGAGAGCACATGATATGTTAATGAAATGAACGTCTGAACATTCGAAACTTTCGGATTTTAAAGGAAGTATGTGGTTAAATATGAAACTCTCTTTAACCCCCCCCCCCCCCGTCTCTCCCTCACTCCCTGTCCGTCCGTCTGTCTGTAATAGTCTCCTCTTTCTTTTCATTTTTGTTTAGATTCATCTTCAATATCCCTCTCCCTCTCTAATCTATCTTTATCTTTTATCATATTTATTATTTATTTGACATTTCAATACACTAAAACATACAGCAAAAAAAAAAGAAGAAGAAGAAGCACGATTTATTCAGAACAGTAATGATACAAATTGCGGGGCTTGGATGCGAGCAAAGGGGCTGACATGGTAGCAGAAAGATACCTTAATGCCCTTGGTCCGCAGACCCTCCACCCGATTCATGTCTGTGTAATAATATTTTCGCACCAGTTCCATGTCAGAATATTGCTATTTCTCTCTGTCCCTTCCACCCCATGCCGTTTTCTCTCACTCTCTGTTTAAATATAAGTGATCCGCTATTGTTTGCCGCAATAAAGTACTACAGCTTTGAATGTCATGATGGATTATATTGTCATATTGTAAACAAGATTTACAGTGTAGGTTCTCATGACCAGACCAGTCCAGCTAGATTTTCCCGTCAGCACTTACAACTACGAGACTGGTGAGCTTGTATGTTGTGAAACAAGTCAATCCCTGATTATTATGCAAAAATAATGAAGATGATTCCAACGTTCTCTTCTTATTATTTCTCTTGATCCTTTTCCTCTTTCCCCCCCTATTATTCCAATCCTCAATCCCGTGCACCACCCTCTTTATCTCCTACCCCTTCAACTCCTCTCTCCTCCCTGCCTTCCTCACTGTCTCATCCAATCCCATTCTCTTCTTCTTCCTCCTCCTTCCCCTTGCCACTCTTCCTCTCCTTCTTGTTCCCAACCCTCTACTCATCTATCTCAGATGAACATATACATCTAGGGATCCTGTAACCACTTGAATAATCATTAGACAAATCAGAGTTGTGAAACTCATATTGCCTTGGATTAACCCTTTCACGCCCAAGTGACACATATTGTATCGACGATTTATCACAACAAAATTAGAACGTTCTAGGACCCAGAGGTAACTCAACCAATCAGGTGGCAGCTTACTGCCACAAAGTTTTTTTTGCCTCTGCAACGGAATTGGCGGATGGTATCATGTTGGCTGTCTCTCTGTCTGTCCGTTCGTTTGTCTGTTTGTCATTCCGTACGGATATAGTTGATGTGATTACTCAAAAAATAAATTTACTTCATTTCATCAAACTTGGCACAATGATTAGCTATGTTATGGTAATTAATTGAATAGATTTTAGGCCATATACGATAGGTAATACGTTAAAATGTCACAGGTCAAATTTAAATCTTCAAATTTTATCTTTGAAATGATCACGAAATATGAAACCAAACTTTACCAAACATAGTTAAATGACAATATATGACATGACAATTCAGTGATTAAATATTAGGTGACGTAAGTCATAGCTCAAAGGTTAGGTCAAGTTCAATTGGCACTGGTCAATATTTGAAACTATTACATGGCAGTTATCAATAATCCAAACCAGACAAGAGTCAGATTGAAGTCTAATTAGATATTTTATTGTTAATTTTTGACTTTGTGCAGCATTACAATTCAACTGTATTGTTGAATATTCAAACCCATCAAGCACATGTGCAAAAGTTACTTGTGTTGCAAAAACAAGCAATGCAAGAGTAATAATTATGTACAGGAAACATGTTTTAGACTTAAAACAATGTGAATGAGAGAAACAATCTTTATAAGAATTTTTCAGCCATAACCAAGAAATTAGTATTATCACCACAGTCAGTATTTATATATCTTGTGATGAGAGAGAATGTCTCATCACCACAAGATCATTACATTACCATTATGAGTTGTTCACTTATCAGGTGCACGAAGCTTGAAGCAAAAATGTACCATTCTGAGGTTAGACAAGTTTCAATCTGTCATCAAAACTTGTTGATTGATTCAGAAAGAAAAACATGTAAAACAAAATATTGCCAAAAAACTCTGAAATGTATTGATGTCCAAATGTTGTATTGTGTCACGACCATTGTGACTTTATAGTGCCCTCCCCCCCCCCCCCCCCCCCCCCCCCGTCGGAAAAGAGACAAAGTTTTGGTCTGCTGAGGAATTGTTTCTCACATGGATGGTTGTTGGATTGTATACAAGTATGTATGAGCATGTGTAAACAACAATGTATACATCATGTACATTTTAAATTTCCATTATTATTGTTTGAATTAGCATTATGCATTTCATTGAACTGTGCAAACCATACAACTCTTCCTAAAACTGAATCCCATGTATAGTGACTATTGCACCAATATAATGATGTTTCAGCTATATATTCGAGGTAAACTTTTCATTACCCAACACCGAAAGCCTCATGTAAATAACATCTGTCAATTGCCTATGAGAATGAAAGGGTTAAACTTGTAATATGAAGCACTATGTACATAAACCTGTACCTCAGTTTCTACCAGTGGCTACAACAACCTGTAGTAAAACCAGTAACGTGCAGAAAAGCAAAAGTGAAAGCTTATAAACCTATTCTTAACCAAAGTATGAATGATTCATGTAAATACTTTTAATCCTCATGACGTTTGCCTTGTACAGATATACAGCTTTATTTTGTTAAATTAAAACAACTTGAAGAAAACAATTTGTGAGTAAATGAGGTCTTCATTGCAATGACAAACAAAGCAATTATTTATTTTACTACTCCTAAAAATACTGGTTATAATGCTTCTCTGCTAACCCCTCTCTTTTTAAATGGTTCATGTGCATTATTTGTGCTTGAGTCCAACATCATGATGCATCTCTGTAACTTTTCCTCTTACTCCTCCTTCCAGTACACGACTGAACAAACTGTTATTCATACTTCCTCTTTCTTCCATGTATCATGTCTTTCAAACTATCCCATGGCCAGCCATCTCTACACTTTCATTAACCCATTCTGTGCCAGATTAAATGCTGCCGTATGGGACTTATGTGCATTACTGGTGAAAACAATGCACAGACATGGTACGTAAAGAGTTTAATAATGACTGTATCTCTTCATTTGATCTTTGAATCTTAATAAGAACATCTATGATCAAGAGGGTTGAAACTTAATCTGACAAACAGCATAAATTGCAATTGCGTGTAATTATTGTTACGTGAATATATGAATATATTTAGCACTATTCCGCCCCAAATCTTAAAACCAACTCTAATACCCACTTTCTAAATTGACGACCCTGAGGTCTATGCTCCTCTGGTGATTTTCCTGGAATACTGGGACTATTTTTGATCATCTGAACCAAAAACAGTAATATCTCTAATTGCCCGTAGGCCTACTGAAAACATTGACAGCACCATGTGTCATCTTATGTTGTGCCACATTTATATTTTACTTTCTTATTTCCTCTCGATACTCTTTAGCTTTCTTTAACCTGCTGCCATGTGTCAGAACGTGATGAAAAGTCTGAATTATTGACGATAGAGTAAGTGAGAGGGAAGGAAAAAGAAAGAGAGACAAAGATAGCCAAGAACAAACACACGCACGATCGGTTGTGACCAAGGCTCATTGAGTGGTTCAGGATAGCTTTCTCCAAGCTATTTAAATACATGTACATGATCCCGATGACATCTTTGCGCAACTTCAATTATCATGTGATACCTCAATCAGAACCGATACCTGGGTTAGGCTTTAAAGAGAAGAAACCTCCGATCATGCGAAATACAAGGACGTATGATACACCCAATCAAGCAATAATTTTATATCATAAGTACAACACACCGATTACATTTGGGAAACATTAACATATAAAGCGTAGATCAAAAGTTACAAGTGGTGTGGGACAACGCAATTACGAGTATCTAACAACCAGATAACACGAGGTGTACACTTTCGCTTTTAAGAATATGCCCTTTGCAAACTGTTAAACAATTGAACGTTCAACAATGTAATGTATGGGAGGGAGAGAGAGAAAGATATGAAAAACGAAATGAAAGCATGAAAAAGAGAAATCAAACATGGGATCCAAGGGAGGGTCAGAGAAAGAGAGAATGGTGACAGAAGGTTGAAATCTAGAAAAGAAAGATATATAGATATCGTAATTACTGTACGCTCATGAAGTAAAATGTGTATTCATGACAACGTTTCTCCCCACCAAAAAGATGAGTTGGGATGTAGGACACTCGTGCCATTTGTCAATTCGAAAGCAATGTATATAATCCGAATAATATATATGAGTTCAGCGTCTCAAGTAGGTGTTTCAAGCCGCCCCCATTAATGCACCGCCAAAGATAAAGAAAGGGCTCTGACCGTACAAAATGGAGTTTGTGTGCAAAGAGCACACTACCCTTTTCCGCGTACTTAAACGATCATTCCCTTAATTTATTCACCATCAGCTAGGCCTTGTGAAGAAAACTATCTTTTATTTGCAGCAGCTTGGAGCTTGTAAAACACTTGTGAGAGGGGGGGCTACCACTGTTGCTGTTACTTTTGCTTTTGCTCTTACAATAATTTAGATGGCTTAATCATTCCCCTCTCGGTTGATCTTCAAAAATATAATTTTCTGTACATTAAAAAGAATGTTTGACGTGATATTTTACTCTCGACCTACAGGCATCATTCGGGAATGCACCGTTTTTGAAGCAGTTCAAGCGAGCGCCCCGCCCACCCCATCCATTGCCAATATTGTGTCAAGCCAGTTGATAGTGTTGACTTTGCGCTTTTAAAATCGGTTGATATGATCAGTCCTGCAGGGAGCTTGTATTATTACAAAGATGTGGCCCACTCCAAAAGTTAACTTGTTGATCGCCTTTCCCCAGATTCAACCCGATATAGAAGCCAATGGCGGAAAAGAGAAGCGTCGGCGTGGGATTCCTGGCGTAGTTGACGTTGATGTCGCGAACGTACCGGATGACCTTTGACCAGTATGCTTCAGCCGCGTGCTCTTGGCTCTGCGCGATGTTGTACCTCAACCGTTGCCAGACGTGCTCCATGTTCAAGCCACCTAGCGCCACGCACGGCAGAAAGAAGAACATGATCTTCTGCGAGCTAATGAGAAGATTCAGAAGATGGATATTTGGCAAGTCCTCGTTTGGAATCTTGGTGTCGCTGAACAGCTGGTAGTTCCATGTCACGTGAGCAGTAAGCCCCCACGTGGCCACTATCATAGTAAAGCCCATCCATGCCCCAAGCTGACTGCTTAGCACGCGGTAGTGCGCGTAGAAGTTGAAAATCTTGGCGCGCACTTCCTCGATGTTTCCTCTTCCGACGCTAGATCTCGTAAATCGTGTGACTTCCTCTACCTCGTGCTCATGGCACACGCGCTCTATGTAGATGAGGTAACAGAAGGATCCATACATCACATATCCTGCCACCGCCGTCCACATGGTCAACTGCTCATGCACTACGTGGTAGTGACATCTGTAGTACTTGAAACTATAGAACACGCGGAGGGCGCCGTTGATACACGGCCAGAGGAGGAAGCACATCAACCGGAAACACGACACGCCAATCCCGACAGTTACCCGACGCCCGAAGAAGACGATGAACGGGCAGCGGGTAGCGTGGAGGCGGCGTCTGTCCCAGAGGTGGTAGAAGACGCGCCCGTACAGGCACCAGAAAGGGATGACCATCACCTGCCACAGAAAGGTGAAGTACGAGACGAGGTGCAGTAGTTGATCGTGCTCGCCCCAGTAGAACCTTAAGTACTCAACGAAGTCGTAGACCATCAGATTACAGAATAAACCCAGATACGCCAATGAGAAGATAGTGGCGCACAGATTTCCTGAAAACGGAAACAAACAATAAACACGAGTTACATTGACTGCATGTTGAGCTGGTGCAAAGATAGCAGCATAGCTTTTATTGAAGTGTATATCGATATCAATGTGGTATGTTAAATAAAACAAAATCGCCCGAAATTTTTGCATTAACGTACTGCTTTGCATAGACCGCAATCCCCGCAATCTACGAATGTCTGTCATTTATGACTTGGGGACACCGAATCGGGGATTCCCAGTAGTGCCGATATCAACTGTCTTCAGTTAAATTGCCATATCGATAACGTTGCTTCCGTGTGGGGGTTTATTCCAATCAAACCTCAGTACAGGAATAAAAATGCTCACACATAAGTAGGCAAAACAACCTGACTTGTATTTCGTCACAAATACATCATGGCAAAAAAAAAAAAAACGAATGAGAAATTAATAAATCTCCTTCGAATTAGTATATTATATATCTCAGCTCATTCGTCTAACTAGTTGATCATATGGCATAACTAAGGATCCTTTCATGATACCTTAACTAATTAGAGAGTCAAGGTGTAGCATCGTTATTGGTCATGTGAGTTGCATCATAAATATTTTAAGCCTGAAGGGGGCTATTGACTTGTTGATAATATGCGATATGGTACATGGCCCGGTTTTCGAATATCTTTTATTTTTCGAATAAATCACTTATATAAAGAATTGATACTTGCATATATATTTCACTCCACATCTGTATTATATGTTTCAATGTCAAAACTGGCACTTTAAGAAATCACATGAATAACGCATTCAGCCATAATATCAAAAAACAATTTCTCAATAAACCGTTATCATACAATATATCACATTTTAGTGTTTGCGGTCTCCGTCTGTAACATCTACACCTTGTATCACTGGCTCATCGTTGTGTCCAGCAACGTTTTATTCTTTGTTGATATAAGGTCAAAATCCATTTGTGAATACTGTTAACGCAACTATTAATTTGATATGATAAGGTACAGACCTGACAGATCTGGACACAATTAGTTATTGTTGGATGTATACAACCTTTTATTTATACTTTGCACGTTTGTTAATTATACTACGAATATATATTCCGCAATAGTCTTTAACCATATTCAAAGTATAAATGGCTGCAATATAGTATAAACATACTTTCGTAATGTATCATGTATCTATTGATGTTCCGTTATTTTACGTAAAAGCTCTCGAGCTGCTTGTTTTGTTTTTATTGTTTGCCTTCGACTTATCAATAAAATCATTTCAATAATTCAACAGAAATCGTTAAGTGTAATGATATGAC
The DNA here is from genome assembly GCA_963669155.1 of Arbacia lixula. Taxonomy (NCBI): domain Eukaryota; kingdom Metazoa; phylum Echinodermata; class Echinoidea; order Arbacioida; family Arbaciidae; genus Arbacia; species Arbacia lixula. The sequence goes on from OZ022579.1 coordinate 10,056,496, forward strand.
CCTTGTATAAGTAATTTACAAATATCAATAAAGATTACCACGGTGAAATCTTAGCCTACCTTTTCTGCTTCCCTCTAGCACACTATCGTGATCCTTATCGTTCCTTGTTTTCTCATCACTGCACTTGGACGATTCGATAACCAGGGCAGCATCTTGGTCGTTATTACAGGACGCTCTCATCGTCATCGCCGTTCCAGTCGTAGTCGTCGAACTCCTGGTTGGTGCCGACTCAGCGAAAGCGATATGATCCAATCCACCGCGGGGATACCAGAGACCAAGGAAGCACCGCGCAATTTGGAGGGAAAGGGACTCACTCAGCCGCTGTAATGACTTCACCCTGCGCGCTCGACGATGGCCATCCTGCAAGGATCGCTGGAATGATTCCTCGGTCGTGGTCGTGTAGCTTTCATGCACTACGTGCTCGTTCAAAGGAGAATTTTCGTCGATGTCGATGATCACACTGAAATCTGCCATTTCTCTTTCATTCACGTAATCTTTATTGGACTGTACACTGCAACTAGCCGCACTGGCGACGGTGTGCTACGTCTAATTTTCGCTTGCAAGGTCTAACGGATTTAGATTATTCTGAGCAGGTCAGAATTTCATCTGCCCATGCAAAAAACCTGTGAAGTGAAAGTGATACCCAAGGATTGGCTCCCTGTCTTGCTGGCTATACTTAAATAGCCTAGCCGTCATACTCGAATGTGAACCCTCCAGAAGTAGATCGACGAGACGTTAGTTTGTAATATTAAACCTGTCCTCGATCTGTTTTAACTTTCTCCGTACGAGGCAAACTGCTGTTGGGAAAGATGTGAATGTGCTGTATGTGCAAATTGAAAGTGTGGCGCATAAAGGATTAACCTATATGGTACGGCCTATTGTATTCGAAAGTAAGAGTACGAGCTGAGAGGCTATTTATTTTCTGTTTGGGGTTGATGGGAAATACGTTATGTAAATTAGTTGTGATTGTCATTAAAAAACAATTAATGCTCGTCATCACACCATTAAGCATCGTTTTCATAACATTCTCTTTTTCTTATCGCTCTTCCTCTTCTTCCTCATTTTTCCTACTCATCTTCCCTTCCTGAATCTCCACCACCCTCTTTAGCTCCATCCCCTTCAACTCCTCTCTCCTCCCTGCCTTTCTCACTCTCTCATATCTCATTCTTCTCTTCCTCCTCCTCCCAATTGTCTCTTTTCCCTTCCTTCTTGTTCCCAACCCTCTACCCATCTATCTCATATGAACATATATATCTAGGGATCCTGTAACAACTTGAATAATCATTAGACAAATCAGAGTTGTGAAACTCATATTGCCTTGGATTCACGCCCAAGTGACACATATTGTATCGATGATTTATCACAACAAAATTAGAACGTTCTAGGACCCAGAGACCCAAAGTAACTCAACCAATCACGTGGCAGCTTACTGCCACTGCAACAGAATTGACGGATGGCATCATGTTGGCTGTCTGTCTGTTTGTCCGTTCGTTTGTCTGTTTGTCAGTCCGTAGTTCTCCGTACGGATCTAGTTTAAGTGATAACTCAAGAAAAAAATTTACTTAATTTCATCAAACTTTGTACAATGATAAAGTGCGTCATGGTAATTAATTGAATAGATTTTAGGCCATATACCGGTAGGTAATCGTTTAAAATGTCGCGGGTCAAGTTTAAATCTGCAAATTCTATCTTTGAAATGAAAGCTCAAGAAATATGAAACCAAACTTTACCGAACATAGTTAAATGACAATGTATTTGATACATGACAATTCAGTGATTAAATTGTAGGTCAGATAAGTCGTATCTAAAAGGTTATGTCAGGTTCATCCGAAAACTTAAATTGGCACTGGTCAATATTTGAAACTCTTACATGGCAGTTATTAATAATCCAGAGACAAATGAGAAAAGACAAGAGTCAGATTGAAGTCTTATTAGATATTTTAATGCTAAATTGTGACTTTGTGCAGCATTAAAATTCAACTGTATTGTTGAATATTCAAACCCATCAAGCCCATGTGCAAAAGTTACTTGTGTTGCAAAAACAAGCAATGCAAGAGTGATAGTTATGTACAATGTGAATAAGAGGACAAAATCTTTATACCAATTTTTTCCGTTGCAGTTCGATATTCCGAAGGTTCGTTTATTCCGGAGGTTCGTTATTCCGAAGGTTTGTAATTCTGAAACATGTAATTTGCCTATACCTCGATGCTCGTTAGTCCGAAAACGAAAAAGGGTTCGTTAATCCGAGCATTTGTCGCGGAACGTTCAGAATAACGAATCTTCGGAATAATGAGTGCATCCCATTTTTTCAGCCATAACCAAGAAATTAGTATTATCACCACAATCAGTATTTATATATCTTGTGATGAGAGAGAATGTCTGATCACCACAAGATCATTACATTACCATTATGAGTTGTTCACTTATCAGGTGCATTAAGCTTGAAGCAAAAATGTACCATTCTGAGGTTAGACAAGGTTCAATCTGTCATCAAAACTTGTTGATTAATTAAAAAAGAAAAACATGTAAAAAATACATGTATTGCCAAAATATCTCTGAAATGTATTGATGTCCAAATGTTGTATTGTGTCATGACTATTGTGACTTTATACTGCCCCCCCCCCCCTCTCGTCGGAAAAGAGACAACATTTTGGTATGCTGAGTAATTGTTTCTCACATGAATGGTTGTTGGATTGTATATAAGTATGAATGAAAATGTGTAAACAACAATGTATACATCATGTACATTGTAAATGATGACAGGGCCCTTATCATATGTACCTTGGGCATAACAGATTATATTAATAAAACATCTTCCATCATTACTGTTTGAATTAGCATTATGCATTTCATTGAATTGTGCAAACCATACAACTCTTCCTAGAACTTGATTTCATATATAGGTGTCTATTACACCAATGTAATGATGTTTCAGCTATATATTCGAGGTAAACTTTTCATTACCCAACACCCAAAGCATCACTATGGACATATACATGTACCTCAGTTTCTACCAGCGGCTACAATAACCTCTTGTAAAACCAGTAATGTGCAGAAAAAAAAATGTGAAAGCTTATAAATATATTCTTAACCCAAGCATGGATGTTTCATGTAAATACTTTTAATCCTCATAACGTTTGCCTTGTGCAGATATCCAGCTCTATTTTGTTAAATTAAAACAACTTGAAGAAAACAATTTGTGAGTAAATGAGGTCTTCATTGCAATGAAAAACATAGAAATTTTTTTTATTTTACTACTCCTAAAAATACTGGCTATAATGCTCTACTAACCCCTCTCTTTTTAAATGGTTCATTCGCGTTATTTGTGCTGAGTCCAACATCATGATGCATCTCTGTAACTTTTCCTCTTACTCCTCCTTCCAGGACACGACTGAACAAACTGTTATTCATACTTCCCCTTTCTTCCATGTATCATGTCCTTCAAACTATCCCATGGCCAGCCATCTCTACACTTTCATTATCCCATTCTGTGCCAGATTAAATGCTGCTGTATGGGACGTAGGTGCATTACTGGTGAAAACAATACACACACATGGTACATAAAGAGTTAATGACTCTATCTCTTCATTTGATCTTTGATTCTTAATAAGAACATCTATGATCAAGAAGGTTGAAACTTAATCTGACAAACAACATAAATTGTAATTGCGTGTAATTATTGTTACGTGAATATATAAATATATTTAGCACTATTCCGCCCCAAATCTTAAAACCAACTCTAATACCCACTTTCTAAATTGACGACCCCGAGGTCTATGCTCACCTGGTGATTTTCCTGGAATACTGGGACTATTTTTGATCATCTGAACCAAAAACAGTAATATCTCTAATTGTCCGTAGGCCTACTCAAAACATTTACAGTACCATGTGTCATCGTATGTTGTGCCACATTTATATTTTACATTTTTATTTGCTCTAGATACTCTTTGCTTTCTTTAACCTGCTGCCATGTGCAAGAACGTGATGAAAAGTCTGAATTATTGACGATAGAGTAAGTGAGAGGGAAGGAAAAAGAAAGAGAGACAAAGATAGCCAAGAACAAACACACGCACGATCGGTTGTGACCAAGGCTCATCGAGTGGTTCAGGATAGCTTTCTCCAAGCTATTTAAATACATGTACATGATCCCGATGACATCTTTGCGCAACTTCAATTATCATGTGATAACTCAATCAGAACCGATACCTGGGTTAGGCTTTAAAGAGAGGAAACCTCCGATCATGCGAAATACAAGGACGTATGATACACCCAGTCAAGCAATAATTTTATATCATAAGTACAACACACCGAGTACATTTGGGAAACATTAACACATAAAGAGTAGATCAAAAGTTACAATTGGTGTGGGACAACGCAATTACGAGTATCTAACAACGAGATAACACGAGGTGTACACTTTCGCTTTTAAGAATATGCCCTTTGCAAACTGTGAAACAATTGAACGTTCAACAATGTAATGTGTATGGGAGAGAGAGAGCGAACGATATGAAAAACGAAATGAAAGCATGAAAACGAGAAATCAAATATGGGATCCGAGGGAGGGTCAGAGAAAGAGAGAATGGTGACAGAAGGTTGAAATTTTGAAAAAAAAAGATATATAGATATCGTAATTACTGTACGTTCATGAAGTAAAATGTGTATTCATGACAACGTTTCTCCCCACAAAAAAAATGAGTTGGGATGTAGGATAATCGTGCCATTTGTCAATTCGAAAGCAATGTATATAATCAGAATAATATGAGTTCAGCGTCTCAAGTAGGTGTTTCAAGCCGCCCCCATTAATGCACCGCCATAGATAAAGAAAGGGCTCTGACCGTACAAAATGGAGTTTTTGTGCAGAGAGCACACTACACTTTTCCGCGTACTTAAACGATCATTCCCTTATTTTATTCACCATCTGCTAGGCCTTGTGAAGAAAACTATCTTTCATTTGCAACAGCTTGGAGCTTGTAAAAGACTTGTGGGGGGGGGGGGGCTACAACTGTGGCTGTTACTTTTGCTTTTGTTCTTACAATACTTTAGATGGCTTAATCATTCCCCTCTCGGATGATCTTCAAAATCCTTATCATTTTCTGTACATTAAAAAGAATGTTTGACGTGATATTTTATTCTCGACCTACATGTATCATTCTTGAATGCACCGTTTTTGAAGTACATGTAGTTCAAGCGAGCGCCCCGCCCACCCCATTCATTGCCATTATTGTGTTAAACCAGTTGATAGTGTTGAGTTTGCGCTTTTAAAATCGGTTGATATGATTAGTCCTGCAGGTAGCTTGTCGTATCATTACAAAGATAGGGGCCACTCCATAGGTTGACTTGTTGATCGCCTTTTCCCAGATTCAACCCGATATAGAAGCCAATGGCGGAAAAGAGAAGCGTCGGCGTGGGATTCTTGGCGTAGTTGACGTTGATGTCGCGAACGTACCGGATGACCTTTGACCAGTATGCTTCAGCCGCGTACTCCTGGCTCTGCGCGATGTTGTACCTCAACCGCTGCCAGACGTGCTCCATGTTCAAGCCACCTAGCGCCACGCACGGCAGAAAGAAGAACATGATCTTCTGCGAGCTAATTAGAAGATTCAGAAGATGGATGTTTGGCAAGTCCTCGTTTCGAATCTTGGTGTCGCTGAACAGCTGGTAGTTCCATGTCACGTGAGCAGTAAGCCCCCACGTCGCCACTATCATAGTAAAGCCCATCCATGCCCCAAGCTGACTGCTTAGCACGCGGTAGTGCGCGTAGAAGTTGAAAATCTTGGCGCGCACTTCCTCGATGTTTCCTCTTCCGACGCTAGATCTCGTAAATCGCGTGACTTCCTCTACCTCGTGCTCATGGCACACGCGCTCTATGTAGATGAGGTAACAGAAGGATCCATACATCACATATCCTGTCACCGCCGTCCACATGGTCAACTGCTCATGCACTACGTGGTAGTCACATGTGTAGTACTTGAAACTATAGAACACGCGGAGGGCGCCGTTGATACAGGGCCAGAGGAGGAAGCACATCAACCGGAAACACGACACGCCAATCCCGACAGTTACCCGACGCCCGAAGAAGACGATGAACGGACAGCAGGAGGCGGCGGCTGTCCCAGAGGTGGTAGAAGGCACGCCCGTACAGGCACCAGAAAGGGATGACCATCACCTGCCACAGAAAGGTGAAGTACGAGACGAGGTGCAGTAGTTGATCGTGCTTGCCCCAGTAGAACCTTAGGTACTCAACGAAGTCGTAGACCATCAGAACACAGAATAATCCCAGATACGCCAATGAGAAGACAGTGGCGCACAGATTTCCTGAAAACGGAAAAAAAACAATAAACCCGAGTTACATTCACTGCATGTTGAGCTGATGCAAAAATAGCAGCATAGCTTTTATTGAAGTGTATATCGATACCACTGCGGTGTCTGCAATGCCAGTATGTGGTGTTGGGACACAACTGCTTGCAAGCCCTTATACATGTACACGCACCGCAGGCAGAGATTAATTCACGACTAGCGCACGCTGCCACCCCAATTTTTAGAATGACAAAGAAATCATGTTTTGGACGGATTAAAGTGCACAAAATCAGGGGTAGGGTTGGGATTATTGTCATTGTTACGGTCGAGATAGATTGTATATTAAATAAAAAATATAGCGCGAAATGTTTTGCATTATTGTACTTTTTTGCATAATAACTCATTGGTGGTGTCCACATGATACGAATGTCTGTCATTTATGACTTGAGGACACCGAATCGTGGATTCCCAGTAGTGCCGATATCAACTGTCTTCAGTTAAATTGCCATATCGATATCGTTGCTTCCATGGGGGGTTTATTCCAATCAAACCTCAGTACAGGAATAAAAAGACTCACACATAAGTAGGCAAAACAACCTGACTTGTATTTCGTCACAAATACATCAAGGCAAACGAATGAAAAGTTAATAAATCTCTTTCGAATTAGAATATTGTTCATTCGTCAACCTAGTTGATCACATGGCATAACTAAGGATCATTTCGTGATACATTAACTAATTAGAGAGTCAATGCGTAGCATCGTTATTAGTCATGCGAGTTGCATCATAGATATTTTAAGCCTGAAGCAGTATTAGGGGCTATTGACTTGTTGATAGTTTGTGATGTGCTACATGGCCCTGTTTTAGAGTCTCTCTTATTTATCGCAAAAACTACTTATATAAATATTTGATACTTGCCCATATATTTCACACCATTTCTGTATTCTATGTTTTAATGCCAAAACTGGCACTTTTAGTAATTACATGAATAACGCATCCAGCCATAATATCAAACCAGGTTTAACGCAATTCTGATAACAATTTGTCCTCTTACAATGTATCACATTTTAGTTTTTGCGATCTCCGTCTGTAACATCTACACCCTCTATCAAAAGCTCAAGATCATACGAGTAGTTTTACACCATTGTGTCAAGCAATGTTTTATTCTTTATTTATATAAGGTGAACATCCGTTTGTTGATATATTGTTTACGCAGCTATTAATTTGATATACAGATCTGGACAGATATAGTTACTGTTGGATCAATACAACCTTTTATTTATACCTTCTGTTAACTTTGTTAATTATAATGAATATACATTCCACAATACTCTTTAACGATATTTAAATTACATTGGCTGCAATGTAGTATAACCATAATTTAGTAATGTGTTTTGTGTATGAAATTATGTATTTATGGATGTTTCTCGTAATTTTACGTAAAATCTCTTCAGCTCCTTGTTTTGTTTTTATTGTTTGCCTTCGATTTGCCAATGATAATAATAATAATAAATTGTGCTTATATAGCGCTTTATATGTATAGTTACATCTCTATGCGCTTTACATCATCCAATAAATTACTTCAAGAACTCCAATAAAACCATTTCAATAATTCAACAGTAATCTGTGAGGATAATGATATGACACATGTTTAAGTAATTTACCATTGTTAATAAAGATTCCCAAGGTGAATTCTTAACCTACCTTTTCTGCTTCCCTCTAGCACACTGTCGTGATCGTTGTTGTTCCTTGTTTTCTCGTCACTGCACTTCGACGATTCGATAACCAGGGCAGCATCTTGGTCGTTATTACAGGACGCTCTCATCGTCATTGCCGTTCCGGTGGTAGTCGTCGAACTCCTGGTTGGTGCCGTCTTAGCGAAAGCGATATGATCCAATCCACCGCGGGGGTACCAGAGACCGAGTAAGCACCGCGCAATTTGGAGGGAAAGGGACTCGCTCGGCCGCTGTGATGACTTCACCCTGCGCGCTCGACGATGGCCCTTGTGCAAGGATCGCTGGAATGATTCCTCGGTCGTGGTCGTGTAGCTTGCATGCACTGCGTGCTCGCTTAAACGAGAAGTTTAGTCGATGTCGATGATCACACTGAGATCTGCCATTTCACTTTCATTCATGATAATCTTGAAATTGAGGACTTTATACTTCAGCTAGCTGCCCACAGCTTGCCTCTTCTAATTCCTGCTTGCAAGGTCTATCAGATCTAGATTATTCTGAGCAGGTCAGGATTTCATCTGCCCATGCAAAAAAAATCTGAGAAGTGTTAGTGATACCCAAGGATTTGCAAGCTGGCTTGATCGATATACTTGTAAATTAGTTGTGATTATCAATAGAAACTGATTAACGTTCGTCACCATCCTATCAAACTTTCTTTTTCATATAGACGCATTCAATCATTCATAGACAATGGAATCGACTGATATTGGTGTTCGGATAATGGGAACCTGCAGGAAGATGAACATCGACAGTTTCTGCCTTCCAAATTTTTTCTTCGTTTTGCAGGCTCTAAGTTATGTAAAGCAATGCCTCTCGAGTTGGAATCAATAATTTATGAAGAAGACTACGTTGCAGGCATGTGTTTGACGCATCTTTATCTTGAGAAAAAAAAAACTTCTCAAAATTCAGGATCGAAAAATGCAACATGACGGTGCAATGGAAGGTCAACTCTCTCCAACCTACTTAGCTGAAACTCTAGATTTAACGGTGTATGTTTGTCATATCTTGTTTATTAGATGGAAAATTATGAAATAACGTGACCAGAGGACTGAGAGCACATGATATGTTAATGAAATGAACCTCTGAACATTCGAAACTTTCGGATTTTAAAGGAATCATGTGGTTAAACAGAAAAACTCTCTTTAACCCCCCCCCCCCCCCCTCCGTCTCTCCCTCACTCCCTGTCCGTCGATCCGTCTGTCAGTAATAGTCTCCTCTTTCTTATTTTTTTTGTTTAGGCTCATATTCAATCTCCCTCTCCCTCTCTCTTTAATCAATGTTTATCTTTTATTACAAGCATGACAAGTTGGAGCATTGAAGAGGAGACTTTCGGTCACGAAGCTCTCCAAAAGTGAACTTAGGACTGAGGTGTGCAAAATGGTCTCGGGAGAACATGACGACAACTACTACACACGGGCTGTGCGGATGGGCGTACATGGAGCGTGGACGGTGTGGGAGGCAGCAAAACAACGGAACATGACCTGGCGCACACTCTACGATATGAGCCCCAAATTTGACAGTTTGTTGTTGAATCAACCTACGGCACCGCGTAGTATCTCCTGCCAATCCCAGGTCGAAATTCCCATAGAAACCCGTAGAAACCAGTAGAGAGCGTCTACTGGTTTCTACTGGTTTTTCATAAACCAGTAGAGTCTACTGGTCTGAAGAGGAACTGCAAAATCAAACCAGTAGAAACCTGTAGAAAAGGTAGAGTCTACTGGTATTGAAGACCAGGAGAAACCACTGAGATCTAATGGTTTGATAAGGAGTGTGAAAAATTCAAATTCAAACCAGTAGAAACCATTATTAGAGACCAGTAAAACTAATGGTTTGAAAAGAAGTGTGAAAAATTCAAAGTCAAACCAGTAGAAAACATAAGAGGCCAGTGAATTCTACTGGTATTGGAGACCAGTAGAAACCAATAGAAACCAGTGAGATCTAATGGTTTGAAATGGAGTGTAAAAAATACAAAGTCAAACCAGTAGAAACCGTTAGAGACCAGTGAATTCTACAGGTATTGGAGACAAGTAGAAACCAATAGACACCTGTTAGACCTAATGGTTTGAAAAGGAGTGTGAAAAAATCGAAGTCAAACTAGTAGAAAGCAATAGAAACCAGTGAGATCTAATGTTTTGAAAAGGAGTGTGAAAAATACAAAGTTAAACCAGTATAAACCAGAAGAGACAAGTGAATTCTACTGGTATTGGAGACCAGTAGAAACCAATAGAAACCAATAGAAATAGAGATGCTCATGAATATTCATGCATGTATTCACATGTCATAATTTTGTGCTTTTAAATAGATAACCTCCACATAACCAGATAAAAGGAATTTTACCAATTAATAATTTCAATTTTAAGCATAGAATAGTGAATGTCACCTACTTAAGTGAAGACAATAATGATAACAACAACAAAAATGCTCTTCATAAATGTAAGTAGTAGTAGGCAATATCTTATGAACCTTACAACCGCACTGCTATATATATGAGAGTGTGTGAAGGAAAGGGTAGGTATTAGTATAGGAATAGGATAGGGTAGGAAAAAGTATAGGGTAGGATAGAATTAGTTTAGAGCAATTAGGAAATTTGCCATAATTTGGATTAACCCACATTAGATTAAAATCAATATTACATCGATATTTTTAATTTTGATTCCCACTGGTCTCCTATAATAATGGTTCCAGTACGTATTCTACTGGTTTCTACTGGTATTCTAATGGTTCCAGGAGAAATTCCTACTAGTTTCTACTGGCACTCTACTGGTATTTTTCTAATGGTTTCTACTGGAAATCATTTCACTTTCCATATTCAAACCAGTAGAAAAATTCCTGTAGAAAACAGTAGGAATCTCTATCGAATCCAGTAGAGATTCCTACTGGTTTCTACTGGTATTCTACTGGTCTTCTATGGGATCCAGTAGAGATTTCTACTGGTTTCTACTGGTATTCTACTGGTATTCTACTGGTATTTTTTCTAATGGTTTCTACTGGAAATCATTAATTCACTTTCCATATTCAAACCAGTAGAAAATTTCAAGTAGAAACCAGTAGAAATTCTAATGGTCTTTCTCCACTGGTTTCTACTGGTTTTTCACCCTGGCCGGCCACACGTCTTCGAGAAGGAAGATACACGTGGAGACATAATCGTGTGCTCAGCGTGTTTTCAAATGCTGTTAAAGCTCACCTGACAGCTCACAACAAGGGACGAGACCAACCATTTCGTTTTCCCCAGATTGACTTAGTAAGAGAGTGTGACAAGCAGAACAATCGCAAAAACATTTCTTACATTTTTCTTCTTTTAAAAGTTATTTTGTCACTTTATACTCAATGCAATTCTTTATAGCGCTTTATACAAGGAGCTTACAATCACTTTCTTGTTAATCACTCTCTTCAAGCGTATATATTCATTTACCTGAATTGATATCATGATGTATTTTATGTATAATATAATATGTTTTGTAAATATTGTAAATAGTACTGATCAATATCATTGTAAAACGCACATGGTTATCCCCAATACCTAACAAGGTGACATGGGATCAATAAATTGTCATTGTCATTGTCAAATGGTCATTGTCATTGCCATTGTCATTTTCATACGCGCTCAACGTTTCAAGATAATCAGGTAAGTCAGTGGATTCGTTCAGCCAGGATCAGACGTTTTACGTTTACCATCTTACATCTGATTCAGAAACGAATCTATTTTTTTAAAATCATTTTCACGCCCTGGCTGCTGACGACGAGTGTGGATTTGGCTGCCTGATTTTCTTTCCTTTTGGAACTCCCTAGCCAGGAGAGTATTAATAAAGTCTTTATGGTATTCTCACATTATCATTTATTCGGCATTTCAAAACACTTCAACATATAACAAAAAAGAGAAGCACGATTTATTCAAAACAGTAATGATACACATTGTTAGGCTTGGATGCGAGCAAAGGGGCTGACATGGTAGGAGAAAGGTAACTTAATGCCCTTGGTCCACAGATCCTCCACCCGATTTATATCTGTGTAATAATATTTTCGCACCAGTTCCCTGTCAGAATATTGCTATTTCTCTCTGTCCCTTCCACCTCATGCCGTTTTCTATCACTCTCTGTTTAAATATAAATGATCCGTTATTGTTTGCCGCAATAAAGTACTCCAGCTTTGAATGTCATGATGGATTATACTGTTATCCTCCAGCGATTGCTGAAATTGTCTCACCTTTCAATGTCCGTATGAATATATGATACGTATTTCCTATGGTTCTTTTGGAATGGGAAGATATGGAGCGAAGTCAATGAGCTACTGGTTGGGTTTGGCCAGCAAATATGTCTACCCGTGGGACCGAGGTGCATGAAATGTCTCAACAACAACGTCTGTCCCTTCAGCAAGCAGGAGGTGAAAAGGAAGAGTCCGGTGAAGAAGGATACAGATAAGAAGAGTCCGGTCAGTAAAACTAGCTACCCGCTTTATAACCCAACTTTGCGTAGAATCTGTACACACGATTTACAGTGTAGGCTTCTCTTGACCAGACCAGTCCAGCTAGATTTTCCCGTCAGCACTTGCAACCACGAGACTGGTGGGCTTGCATGTTGTGAAACAAGTCCATACCCGATTATTATGCAAAAAATGATGAAGATGATCCCCACATTCTCTTTTTATTACTCTTCCTCTTCTTCCTCTTTTTTTTTCTACTCATCTTCCCTTCCTCAATCGCCACTACACTCTTTAGCTCCTCCCCCTTCAACTCCTCTCTCCTCCCTGCCTTCCTAACTCTCTCATCCAATCCTATTCTCTTCTTCTTCTTCCTCCTTCCCCTTGTCCCTCTTCCTCTCCTTCTTGTTCCCAACCCTCTACCCATCTATCTCAGATGAACGTATATATCTAGGGATCCTGTAACAACTTGAATAATCATTAGACAAATCATAGTTGTGAAACTCATATTGCCTTTGATTAACCCTTTCACGCCCAAGTGACACATATTGTATCGATGATTTATCACAACAAAATTAGAACGTTCTAGGACCCAGAGACCCAAAGTAAAACAACCAATCAGGTGGCAGCTTACTGCCACAAAGTTTTTGTTGCCTCTGCAACGGAATTGGCGGATGGTATCATGTTGGCTGTCTGTCTGTTTGTCCGCTCGTTTGTCTGTTTGTCATTCCGTACGGATCTAGTTTATGTGATAACTAAAAAAATAAATTTACTTCATTTCATCAAACTTGGTACAATGATAAGGTATGTCATGGTAATTAATTCAATAGATTTTAGGCCATATACGATAGGTAATACGTTAAAATGTCCCGGGTCAAGTTTAAATCTTCAAATTCTATCTTTGAAATGGTAGCTCAAGAAATATCAAACCAAACATAGTTAAATGACAATATATGACATGACAATTCAGTGATTAAATACAGTATTAGTTCACATAAGTCATAGCTAAAAGGTTATGTCAAGTTCATCCGAAAATTTAAATTGGCACTGGTCAATATTTGAAACTATTACATGGCAGTTATTAACAATCCAGAGACAAATGACAAAAGACAAGAGTCAGATTGAAGTCTAATTAGATATTTTATTGTTAATTTTTTACTTTGTGCAGCATTGCAATTTTACTGTATTGTTGAATATTCAAACCCATCAAGCCCATGTGCAAAAGTTACTTGTGTTGCAAAAACAAGCAATGCAATGTAATAGTTATGTACAGGAAACATGTTTTAGACTTTAAACAATGTGAATGAGAGAAACAATCTTTATAGCAATTTTCCAGCCATAACCAAGAAATTAGTATTATCACCACAGACAGTATTTACATAACTTGTGATGAGAGAGAATATCTCATCACCACAAGATCATCACATCACCATATGAGTTGTTCACTTATCGGGTGCATGAAGCTTGAAGCAAAAATGTACCAATCTGAGGTTAGAAACGGTTGAATCTGTCATCAAAACTTGTTGATTAATTCAGAAAGAAAAACATGTTAAACAAAATATTGCCCAAATACTCTGAAATGTACTGATGTCCAAATGTTGTATTGTGTCACGACCATTGTGACTTTATAGTGCCCCCTCCTCTCGTTGGAAAAGAGACAAAGTTTTGGTATGCTGAGTAATTGTTTCTCACATGAGTGGTTGTTGGATTGTATATAAGTATGAATGAAAATGTGTAAACAACAATGTATACATCATGTACATTGTAAATGATGACAGGGCCCTTATCATATATACCTTGTGCATAACAGATTATATTAATAAAACATCTTCCATCATTACTGTTTGAATTAGCATTATGCATTTCATTGAATTGTGCAAACCATACAACTCTTCCTAGAACTTGATTTCATGTATAGGTGACTATTACACCGATGTAATAATGTTTCTGCTATATATTCGAGGTAAGTTTTTCATTACCCAACACCGAAAGCCTCACTTTGGACATATACATGTACCTCAGTTTCTACCAGCGGCTACAATAACCTCTTGTAAAACCAGTAATGTGCAGAAAAACAAATGTGAAAGCTTATAAATATATTCTTAACCCAAGCATGGATACTTTTAATCCTCATAACGTTTGCCTTGTACAGATATAAAGCTCTATTTTGTTAAATTAAAACAACTTGAAGAAAACAATTTGTGAGTAAATGAGGTCTTCATTGCAATGACAAACAAAGCAATTATTTATTTTACTACTCCTAAAAATACTGGCTATAATGCTTCTCTGCTAACCCCTCTCTTTTTAAATGGTTTATGTGCGTTATTTGTGCTGAGTACAACATCATGATGCATTCCTTCCTTTGTAACCTTTCCTCTTACTCCTCCTTCCAGTACACGACTGAACAAACTGTTATTCATACTTCCTCTTTCTTCCATGTATCATGTTCTTCAAACTATCCCATGGCCAGCCATCTCTACACTTTCATTAACCCATTCTGTGCCAGATAAAATACTGCTGTATGGGACTTATGTGAATTACTGGTGAAAACAATACACAGACATGGTACATAAAGAGTTAATGACTCTATCTCTTCATTTGATCTTTGATTCTTAATAAGAACATCTATGATCAAGAAGGTTGAAACTTAATCTGACAAACAACATAAATTGTAATTGCGTGTAATTATTGTTACGTGAATATATAAATATATTTAGCACTATTCCGCCCCAAATCTTATAACCAACTCTAATACCCACTTTCTAAATTGACGACCACGAGGTCTATGCTCCTCTAGTTATTTTCCTGGAATACTGGGACTATTTTTGATCATCTGAACCAAAAACAGTAATATCTCTAATTGTCCGTAGGCCTACTCAAAACATTTACAGTACCATGTGTCATCTTATGTTGTGCCACATTTATATTTTACATTTTTATTTGCTCTAGATACTCTTTGCTTTCTTTAACCTGCTGCCATGTGTAAGAACGTGATGAAAAGTCTGAATTATTGACGATAGAGTAAGTGAGAGGGAAGGAAAAAGAAAGAGAGACAAAAATAGCCAAGAACAAACACACGCACGATCGGTTGTGACCAAGGCTCATTGAGTGGTTCAGGATAGCTTTCTCCAAGCTATTTAAATACATGTACATGATCCCGATGACATCTTTGCGCAACTTCAATTATCATGTGATACCTCAATCAGAGCCGATACCTGGGTTAGGCTTTAAAGAGAAGAAACCTCCGATCATGCGAAATACAAGGACGTATGATACACCCAATCAAGCAATAATTTTATATCATCAGTACAACACACCGAGTACATTTGGGAAACATTAACACATAAAGAGTAGATCAAAAGTTACAATGGGTGTGGGACAACGCAATTACGAGTATCTAACAACCAGATAACACGAGGTGTACACTTTCGCTTTTAAGAATATGCCCTTTGCAAACTGTGAAGCAATTGAACGTTCAACAATGTAATGTGCATGGGAGAGAGAGAGAACGCTATGAAAAAAACGAAATGAAACCATGAAAAAAGACAAATTAAATATGGGATCCGAGGGAAGGTGAGAGAAAGAGAGAATGGTGACAGAAGGTTGAAATTTTGAAGAAAAAAAATATAGAGATATCGTTATTACTGTACGCTCATGAAGTAAAATGCGTATTCATGACAACGTTTCTCCCCACAAAAAAGATGAGTTGGGATGTAGGATACTCGTGCCATATGTCAATTCGAAAGCAATGTATATAATCAGAATAATAGATATGAGTTCAGCGTCTCAAGTAGGTGTGTCAAGCCGCCCCCATTAATGCAACGCCATAGATAAAGAAAGGGCTCTGATCGTACACTACCCTTTTCCGCGTACTTAAACGATCATTCCCTTATTTTATTCACCATCTGCTAGGCCTTGTGAAGAAAACTATCTTTCATTTGCAACAGCTTGGAGCTTGTAAAAGACTTGTGGGGGGGGGGGGGGGGGCTACAGCTGTGGCCGTTACTTTTGCTTTTGTTCTTACAATAATTTAGATGGCTTAATCATTCCCCTCTCGGATGATCTTCAAAATCCTTATCATTTTCTGTACATTAAAAAGAATGTTTGACGTGATATTTTATTCTCGACCTACAGGTATCATTCTGGAATGCACCGTTTTTGAAGTACATGTAGTTCAAGCGAGCGCCCCGCCCACCCCATTCATTGCCATTATTGTGTTAAACCAGTTGATAGTGTTGAGTTTGCGCTTTTAAAATCGGTTGATATGATTAGTCCTGCAGGTAGCTTGTCGTATCATTACAAAGATAGGGGCCACTCCATAGGTTGACTTGTTGATCGCCTTTCCCCAGATTCAACCCGATATAGAAGCCAATGGCGGAAAAGAGAAGCGTCGGCGTGGGATTCTTGGCGTAGTTGACGTTGATGTCGCGAACGTACCGGATGACCTTTGACCAGTATGCTTCAGCCGCGTACTCCTGGCTCTGCGCGATGTTGTACCTCAACCGCTGCCAGACGTGCTCCATGTTCAAGCCACCTAGCGCCACGCACGGCAGAAAGAAGAACATGATCTTCTGCGAGCTAATTAGAAGATTCAGAAGATGGATGTTTGGCAAGTCCTCGTTTCGAATCTTGGTGTCGCTGAACAGCTGGTAGTTCCATGTCACGTGAGCAGTAAGCCCCCACGTGGCCACTATCATAGTAAAGCCCATCCATGCCCCAAGCTGACTGCTTAGCACGCGGTAGTGCGCGTAGAAGTTGAAAATCTTGGCGCGCACTTCCTCGATGTTTCCTCTTCCGACGCTAGATCTCGTAAATCGCGTGACTTCCTCTACCTCGTGCTCATGGCACATGCGCTCTATGTAGATGAGGTAACAGAAGGATCCATACATCACATATCCTGTCACCGCCGTCCACATGGTCAACTGCTCATGCACTACGTGGTAGTCACATGTGTAGTACTTGAAACTATAGAACACGCGGAGGGCGCCGTTGATACACGGCCAGAGGAGGAAGCACATCAACCGGAAACACGACACGCCAATCCCGACAGTTACCCGACGCCCGAAGAAGACGATGAACGGACAGCGGGTAGCGTGGAGGCGGCGGCTGTCCCATAGGTGGTAGAAGGCACGCCCGTACAAGCACCAGAAAGGGATGACCATCACCTGCCACAGAAAGGTGAAGTACGAGACGAGGTGCAGTAGTTGATCGTGCTCGCCCCAGTAGAACCTTAGGTACTCAACGAAGTCGTAGACCATCAGACCACAGAATAAACCCAGATATGCCAATGAGAAGATAGTGGCGCACAGATTCCCTGAAAATGGAAACAAATAATAAACACGAGTTACATTGACTGCATGTTGAGCTGGTGCAAAGATAGCAGCATAGCTTTTAATGAAGTGTATATCGATACCAATGTGGTGTCCTCAATGCCAGTATGTGGTGTTGGGGACACCGCTGCTTGCAAGCACTAATGCACGCACCGCAGGCGCACACGAATTCACGACTAGCGCACGCTGCCACGCCATTACGAATTAAAATGCACAAATATTTAGGGTTATGTTTAGGAATATAGTCAGAGTTAGGGTCGGGATTGATTATATATTAAATTACTGCTTTGCATATACCGCATTGGTGGTGCCTGCAAGAATGTCTATCATTTATGACTTGGGGACACCGAATCGGGGATTCCCAGTAGTGCCGATATCAACTGTCTTCAGTTAAATTGCCATATCGATATAGTTGCTTCCATGGGGGGTTTATTCCAATCAAACCTCAGTACAGGAACAAAAAGACTCACACATAAGTAGGCAAAACAACCTGACATGCATTTCGCATCAAGGTAAACGAATGAAAAGTTAATAAATCTCTTTCGAATTAGAATATTGTATATCTCAGCTCATTCGTCAACTTAGTTGATCACATGGCATAACTAAATTATTGTAAGAACAAAAGCATAACTAACTTTCATGATACCTTAACTAACTAGAGAGTCAAGGCGTAGCATCGTTATTGGTCATGTGAGTTGCATCATAAATATTTTAAGCCTGAAGCAGTATTAGGGGGCTATTGACTTGTTGATACGATGCGATGTGGTACATGGCCCGGTTTTAGAATATCTTTTATTTCTGGAATAAATCAATTATATAAAGAATTGATACTTGCATATATATTTCACTCCATATCTGTATTATATGTTTTAATGCCAAAACTGGCACTTTTAGTAATCACATTAATTAACGCATTCAGCCATAATATCAAAAAACAATTTCTCAATAAACCGTTATCCTACAATGTATCACATTTTAGTTTTTGCGATCTCCGTCTGTAACATCTATACCTTGTATCAATGGCCCATCGTTGTGTCCAGCAACGTTTTATTATTTGTTGATATAAGGTCAAAATCCATTTGTGAATACTGTTAACGCAACTATTAATTTGATATGATAAGGTACAGACCTGACAGATCTGGACACAAATAGTTATTGTTGGATCAATACAACCTTTTATTTATACTTTGCACGTTTGTTAATTATACTACGAATATACATTCCGCAATAGTCTTTAACCATATTCAAAGTATAAATGGCTGCAATATAGTATAAACATACTTTCGTAATGTATCATGTCTCTATTGATCTTTCCGTTATTTTACGTAAAAGCTCTCGAGCTACTTGTTTTGTTTTTATTGTTTGCCTTCGACTTTTCCATAAAACCATTTCAATAATTCACCAGAAATCGTTAAGTATAATGATATGACCCATGTATAAGCAATTTACAAATATCAATAAAGATTACCAAGGTGAATTCTTAACCTACCTCTTCTACTTCCCTCTAGCACACTGTCGTGATCGTTGTCGTTCCCTGTTTTCTCGTCACTGCACTTCGACGATTCGATAACCAGGGCAGCATCATGGTCGTTATTACAGGACGCTCTCATCGTCATCGCCGTTCCGGTGGTAGTCGTCGAACTCCTGGTTGGTGCCGACTTAGCGAAAGCGATATGATCCAATCCACCGCGGGGGTACCAGAGACCGAGGAAGCACCGCGCAATTTGGAGGGAAAGGGACTCACTCGGCCGCTGTGATGACTTCATCCTGCGCGCTCGACGATGGCCCATCTGCAAGGATCGCTGGAATGATTCCTTGGTCGTGGTCGTGTAGCTTTCATGCACTACGTGCTCGTTCAAAGGAGAATTTTCGTCGATGTCGATGATCACACTGATATCTGCCATTTCTCTTTCATTCACGATAATCTTTATTGGACTGTACACTGCAACTAACTGCACCGGCGACAGCGTGCCACGTCTAATATTCGCTTGCAAGGTCTAACAGATCTAGATTATTCTGAGCAGGTCAGAATTTCATCTGCCCATGCAAAAAATCTTGTGAAGTGGAAGTGATACCTAAGGATTGGCTCGCTGTCTTGCTGGCTATACTTAAATAGCCTAGCCGTCATACTCGAATGTCTACGCTCCGAGAAGTAGTTAGACGAGACGTTAGTTTGTTACATTAAACCTGTCCTCGATATGTTTTAACTTTCTCCGTACCAGGCAAACTGCTGTCGGGAAAGATGTGACTGTGCTGTATGTGCAAATTGAGAGTGTGGCGCATAAAGGATTAACCTATATGGTACGGCCTATTGTATTCGAAAGTAAGAGTACGAGCTGAGAGGCTAATTACTTTCTGTTTGGGTTTGATGAGAAATACCTCATGTAAATTAGTTGCGATTGTCATTAGAAAATAATTTATGTTCGTTATCACACCATTATGCATTGTTTTCACAAGCATTTAGCCATTCATAGACAATGGAATCAACTAATATATGTATTTGAGTTCGGTTAATGGGAATATAGGAGATGGACAGCGAAAGTTTCTGCCCTCCAAAATGTTCCCATGTTTGCAGGCCCGAAATTATGTCAAGCACACCTGTCGGGTTGGGATCAATGTTATACTGTAAATTCTGGAGAAGATTACGTTGCAGGAATGTGTTTCACGCATCTTTCTCTTGAGAAGAAAAAAAAATCAAAATTCAGGATCGAAAAATGCCACATGACGATGCAACGGAGGGTCAACACTCTCCAACCTACTTAGCTCAAACTCTCGATTTAACAGTGTATGTTTGTCACATTTCGTTTATTTTATAGATGGAGAGTGGTATAATAACGTGAATGAAGGACTGAGAGCACATGATATGTTAATGAAATGAACGTCTGAACATTCGAAACTTTCGGATTTTAAAGGAAGTATGTGGTTAAACATGAAACTCTCTTTAACCCCCACCCCCTCCCCTGTCCCTCCCTCATTCCCTGTCCGTCCGTGTGTCTGTAATAGTCTCCTCTTTCTTTTCATTTTTGTTTAGATTCATCTTCAATATCCCTCTCCCTCTCTAATCTATCTTTATCTTTTATCATATTTATTATTTATTTGACATTTCAATACACTAAAACATACAGCAAAAAAAAAGAAGAAGAAGCACGATTTATTCAGAACAGTAATGATACACATTGCCGGGCTTGGATGCGAGCAAAGGGGCTGACATGGTAGCCGAAAGGTACCTTAATGCCCTTGGTCCGCAGACCCTCCACCCGATTTATATCTGTGTAATAATATTTTCGCACCAGTTCCATGTCAGAATATTGCTATTTCTCTCTGTCCCTTCCACCCCATGCCGTTTTCTCTCACTCTCTGTTTAAATATAAGTGATCCGCTATTGTTTGCCGCAATAAAGTACTACAGCTTTGAATGTCATGATGGATTATATTGTCATATTGTACACAAGATTTACAGTGCAGGCTTCTCTTGACCAGACCAGTCCAGCTAGATTTTCCCGTCAGCACTTGCAACTACGAGACTGGTGAGCTTGCATGTTGTGAAACAAGTCAATCCCTGATTATTATGCAAAAATAATGAAGATGATTCCAACGTTCTCTTCTTATTATTTCTCTTAATCCTTTTCCTCTTTTCCCCCCTATCATTCCAATCCTCAATCCCGTGCACCACCCTCTTTAGCTCCTCCCCCTTCAACTCCTCTCTCCTTCCTGCCTTCCTAACTCTCTCATCCAATCCCATCCTCTTCTTCTTCCTCCTCCTTCCCCTTGTCGCTCTTCCTCTCCTTCTTGTTCCCAAACCTCTACCATCTATCTCAGATGAACATATATATCTAGGGATCCTGTAACCACTTGAATAATCATTAGACAAATCAGAGTTGTGAAACTCATATTGCCTTGGATTAACCCTTTCACGCCCAAGTGACACATATTGTATCGACGATTTATCACAACAAAATTAGAACGTTCTAGGACCCAGAGACGCAAAGTAAATCAACCAATCAGGTGGCAGCTTACTGCCACGAAGTTTTTGTTGCCTCTGCAACGGAATTGGCAGATGGTATCATGTTGGCTGTCTCTCTGTCTGTCCGTTCGTTTGTCTGTTTGTCATTCCGTACGGATCTAGTTTATGTGATAACTCAAAAATAAATTTACTTCATTTCATCAAACTTGGCACAATGATTAGCTATGTCATGGTAATTAATTGAATAGATTCTAGGCCATATACGATAGGTAATACGTTGAAATGTCACAGGTCAAGTTTAAATCTTCAAATTTTATCTTTGAAATGATCACGAAATATGAAACCAAACTTTACCAAACATAGTTAAATGACAATATATGACATGACAATTCAGTGATTAAATATTAGGTGACGTAAGTCATAGCTCAAAGGTTAGGTCAAGTTCAATTGGCACTGGTCAATATTTGAAACTATTACATGGCAGTTATCAATAATCCAAACCAGACAAGAGTCAGATTGAAGTCTAATTAGATATTTTATTGTTAATTTTTGACTTTGTGCAGCATTACAATTCAACTGTATTGTTGAATATTCAAACCCATCAAGCACATGTGCAAAAGTTACTTGTGTTGCAAAAACAAGCAATACAAGAGTAATAGTTATGTACAGGAAACATGTTTTAGACTTAAAACAATGTGAATGAGAGAAACAATCTTTATAAGAATTTTTCAGCCATAACCAAGAAATTAGTATTATCTCCACAGTCAGTATTTATATATCTTTTGATGAGAGAGAATATCTCATCACCACAAGATCATTACATTACCATTATGAGTTGTTCACTTATCGGGTGCATGAAGCTTGAAGCAAAAATGTACCATTCTGAGGTTAGAAAAGGTTCAATCTGTCATCAAAACTTGTTGATTAATTCAGGAAGAAAAACATGTAAAACAAAATATTGCCAAAAAACTCTGAAATGTATTGATGTCCAAATGTTGTATTGTGTCACGACCATTGTGACTTTATAGTGCCCCCCCCCCCCCTCGTCGGAAAAGAGACAAAGTTTTGGTCTGCTGAGGAATTGTTTCTCACATGGATGGTTGTTGGATTGTATACAAGTATGTATGAACATGTGTAAACAACAATGTATACATCATGTACATTTTAAATTTCCATTATTATTGTTTGAATTAGCATTATGCATTTCATTGAACTGTGCAAACCATACAACTCTTCCTAAAACTGAATCCCATGTATAGTGACTATTGCACCAATATAATGATGTTTCAGCTATATATTCGAGGTAAACTTTTCATTACCCAACACCGAAAGCCTCATGTAAATAACATCTGTCAATTGCCTATGAGAATGAAAGGGTTAAACTTGTAATATGAAGCACTATGTACATAAACCTGTACCTCAGTTTCTACCAGTGGCTACAACAACCTGTAGTAAAACCAGTAATGTGCAGAAAAGCAAAAGTGAAAGCTTATAAACCTATTCTTAACCAAAGTATGGATGATTCATGTAAATACTTTTAATCCTCGTGACGTTTGCCTTGTACAGATATACAGCTCTATTTTGTTAAATTAAAACAACTTGAAGAAAACAATTTGTGAGTAAATGACGTCTTCATTGCAATGAAAAACAATGCAATTATTTATTTTACTACTCCAAAAAATACTGGCTATAATGCTTCTTTGCTAACCCCTCTCCTTTTAAATGGCTCATGTACGCTATTTGTGCTTGAGTCCAACATCATGATGCATCTCTGTCACTTTTCCTCTTACTCCTCCTTCCAGTACACGACTGAACAAACTGTTATTCATACTTCCTCTTTCTTCCATGTATCATGTCTTTCAAACTATCCCATGGCCAGCCATCTCTACACTTTCATTAACCCATTCTGTGCCAGATTAAATGCTGCTGTATGGGACTTATGTGCATTACTGGTGAAAACAATACACACACAATGGTACATAAAGAGTTAATGACTGTATCTCTTCATTTGATCTTTGATTCTTAATAAGAACATCTATGATCAAGAGAGTTGAAAATTAATCTGACAAACAACATAAATTGCAATTGCGTGTAATTATTGTTACGTGAATATATGAATATATTTAGCACTATTCCGCCCCAAATCTTATCACCAACTCTACTACCCACTTTCTAAATTGACGACCCTGAGGTCTATGCTCCCCTGGTGATTTTCCTGGAATACTGAAACTATGTTTGATCATCTGAACCAAAAACAGTAATATATGAAATTGCCCGTAGGCCTACTGAAAACATTTATACAGCACCATGTGTCATCTTATGTTGTGCCACATTTATACATGTATTTACATTCTTATTTGCTCTCGATACTCTTGGCTTTCTGTAACCTGCTGCCATGTGTATATGCATGATGAGAAGTCTGAAGCAACGATGATAGAGTAAGTGAGTGAGAAGGAAGGAAAGAGAAAGAGAGACATAAAGAGAGCCAAATGCAAACACACGCGCGACCGGTTGTGACCAAGGCTCATCGAGTGCTTCAGAATAGGTTTCTCCAATTTATTTAAATACATGATACCGATGACGTCTTGCTGCAACTTCAATTATCACGTGATACCTCAATCAAAACCGATACTTGGGTTAGGCCTTAAATAGAAGAATCAAAACTTCCGATCATAATCACAAATGATACGCCCGATCAATAAGCATTTGAATCATAGGTACAACACACACAGAGTCTTACTATAATACATTTTGGAAACATTAACACTCGAAGTTTACATCAAAAATTATCAGTGGTATGGGACAACTTATTATAATTATTTATTCAGATAACACGAGGTGTGCTTTTTCGATTAATGCCCTTCGCAAAATGTCAAGCTAGTTAATGTTCAACAAGAGAGAGAGAGAGAGAGAAAGAGAGAGAGAGAACAAAGTGAAAAACGAAATGAAAACGTAAAAAAGGCAAAGTATATTTTGGAGCCGAGGGAGTGTTGGAGAAAGAGAGGAAGGTGACGGAAGGAGGAATTTTTGAAGAAAGAGTTAGATATCGTAATTACTGCACGCTCATGAAGTAAAATGCGTATTCATGACAAAGTTTCTCCCCACCGAAAAGTTGAGGTAGGATGTAGGATAATCGTGCCATTTGTCAATTCGAAAGCAATGTATATAATCAGAATAATAGATATGAGTTCAGCGTCTCAAGCAGGTGTTTCAAGCCGCCCCCATTAATGCAACGCCAAAGATAAAGAAAGGGCTCTGACCGTACAAAATGGAGTTTGTGTGCAAAGAGCACACTACCCTTTTCCACGTACTTAAACGATCATTCCCTTATTTTATTCACCATCAGCTAGGCCTTGTGAAGAAAACTATCTTTCATTTACAGCAGCTTGGAGCTTGTCAAACACTTGTGGGGAGGGGGGGGGGAACAACTGTGGCCGTTACTTTTGCTTTTGTTCTTACAATAATTGAGATGGCTTAATCATTCCCCTCTCGGATGATCTTTGAAATTATCATTTTCTGTACATTACAAAGAACGTTTAACGTGATATTTTACTCTCGACCTACGGGTATCATTCAGGAATGCACCGTTTTTTTAAGTAGTTCAAGCGAGCGCCCCGCTCACCCCATTCATTGCCATTATTGTGTTAAAGGTGGCCCGTCACTTTTTCAAACATCTGGAAACTTCATGAAAGTTTACACATATTTACCACGTGTATTTGTGCTACAAACTGTGACATTTAATTTAAATGAAAATCTAACCGAGATTTGATTCCAATTGATCGCCGACCGATGGCACAATTTGAAATTACGACAATTCTCGTGGTTACGAAAAAAGAAAGCTTGATCAATTATCGAAGATTATTTCCTCAACACTGAATATTATCCCTTGTCGATACCAGGGAAGGGTTATATAGAAACTCACTCACAAATGATAACAAGGGTCAGGGAACTTTCAGAATTAGGTCTGCAAAAGGGACGGGCTACCTTTAAACCAGTTCATAGTGTTGAGTTTGCGCTTTTAAAATCGGTTGATATGATCAGTCCTGCAGGTAGCTTGTTGTATCATTACAAAGATTGGGGCCACTCCAAAAGTTGACTTGTTGATCGCCTTTCCCCAGATTCAACCCGATATAGAAGCCAATGGCGGAAAAGAGAAGTGTCGGCGTGGGGTTCTTGGCGTGGTTGACGTTGATGTCGCGGACGTACCGGATGACCTTTGACCAGTATGCTTCAGCCGCGTGCTCCTGGCTCTGCGCGATGTTGTACCTCAACCGCTGCCAGACGTGCTCCATGTTCAAGCCACCTATCGCCACACACGGCAGAAAGAAGAACATGATCTTCTGCGAGCTAATTAGAAGATTTAGAAGATGGATTTGCGGCAAGTCCTCGTTTCGAATCGTGCTGTCGCTGAACAGCTGGTAGTTCCATGTCAGGTGAGCAGTAAGCCCCCACGTGGCCACTATCATAGTAAAGCCCATCCATGCCCCAAGCTGACTGCTTAGCACGCGGTAGTGCGCGTGGAAGTTGAAAATCTTGGCGCGCACTTCCTCGATGTTTCCTCGACCGACGCTAGATCTCGTAAATCGCGTGATTTCCTCTACCTCGTTCTCATGGCAAACGCGCTCGATGTAGATGAGGTAGCAGAAGGATCCATACATCACGTATCCTGCCCATGTCGTCCACATGGTCAACTGCTCATGCACTACGTCGTAGTTACATCTGTAGTACTTTAAACTATAGAACATGCGGAGGGCGCCGTTAAAACACGGCCAGAGGAGGAAGCACATCAACCGGAAACACGACACGCCAGTCCCGACAGTTACCCGACGCCCAAAGAAGACGATGAACGGACGGCGGGTAGCTTGGAGGCGGCGTCTGTCCCAGAGGTGGTAGAAGACGCGCCCGTACAGGCACCAGAAAGGGATGACCATCACCTGCCCCAGAAAGGTGAAGTACGAGACGAGGTGCAGTAGTTGATCGTGCTTGCCCCAGTAGAACCTTAGGTACTCAACGAAGTCGTAGACCATCAGAACACAGAATAATCCCAGATACGCCAATGAGAAGACAGTGGCGCACAGATTCCCTGAAAACGGAAATAAACAATAAAACGAGTTACATTGACTGCATATTGAGCTGATGCAAAAATAGCAGCATAGCTTTTATTGAAGTGTATATCAATACCACTGCGGTGTCTGCAATGCCAGTATGTGGTGTTGGGGACACCACTGCTTGCAAGCACTTATACATGTACACGCACCGCAGGCAGAGATTAATTCACGACTAGCGCACGCTGCCACCCCAATTTTGAGAATGACAAAGAATTAGGGGTAGGGTAAGGATTATTGTCATTGTTACGGTCGAGATAGGTTGTATATTAAATAAACAAATATAGCGCGAAATGTTTTGCATTATTGTACTTGTTTGCATAATAACTCATTGGTGGTGTCCACATGATACGAATGTCTGCCTTTTATGACTTGGGGACACCGCATCGGGGATCCCCAGTACTGCTGATATCAACTGTCTTCAGTTTAATTGCCATACCGATGTGCCATAGTTGTTTCCGTATGGGTTTTTTTCTTCAATCAAAATTCAGTACAGGAATAAAAAGACCCACACATAAGTAGGGAAAACATCCTAACTTATATTTCGTCACAAACGCATGAATGATGAATCTATTTTGAATTAGTATATTGTATATCTCAGCTCATTCATCAACTTAGTTGATAACATGGCATAACTAAGGATCCTTTCATGATACCTTAACTAATTAGAGAGTCAAGACGTAGCATCGTTATTAGTCATGCGAGTTGCATCATAGATATTTTAAGCCTGAAGCAGTATTAGGGGCTATTGATTTGTTGATATTTGTGATGTGCTACATGGCCCTGTTTTAGAGTCTCTCTTATTTATCGCAAAAATCACTTATATAAATATTTGATACTTGCCCTTATATTTCACACCATTTCTGTATTCTATGTTTTAATGCCAAAACTGGCACTTTTAGTAATCACATGAATAACGCATTCAGCCATAATATCAAACCAGGTTTAACGCAATTCTGATAACAATTTGTCCTCTTACAATGTATCACATTTTAGTTTTTGCGATCTCCGTCTGTAACATCTACACCCTCTATCAAAAGTTCAAGATCATACGAGTAGTTTTACACCATTGTGTCCAGCAATGTTTTATTCTTTATTTATATCAGGTGAACATCCGTTTGTTGATATATTGTTTACGCAGCTATTAATTTGATATACAGATCTGGACAGATATAGTTACTGTTGGATCAATACAACCTTTTATTTATACCTTCTGTTAACTTTGTTAATTATAATGAATATACATTCCACAATACTCTTTAACGATATTTAAATTACATTGGCTGCAAGGTAGTAGAACCATAATTTAGTAATGTGTTTTGTGTATGAAATTATGTATTTATGGCTGTTTCTCGTAATTTTACGTAAAATCTCTTCAGCTGCTTGTTTTGTTTTTATTGTTTGCCTTCGATTTGCCAATAATAATAATAATAAATTGTGCTTATATAGCGCTTTATATGTATAGTTACATCTCTATGCGCTTTACATCATCCAATAAATTACTTCAAGAACTCCAATAAAACCATTTCAATAATTCAACAGTAATCTGTGGGGATAATGATATGACACATGTTTAAGTAATTTACCATTGTTAATAAAGATTCCCAAGGTGAATTCTTAACCTACCTCTTCTACCTCCCTGTAGCACACTGTCGTGATCGTTGTTGTTCCTTGTTTTCTCGTCACTGCACTTCGACGATTCGATATCCAGGGCAGCATCTTGGTCGTTATTACAGGACGCTCTCATCGTCATTGCCGTTCCGGTGGTAGTCGTCGAACTCCTGGTTGGTGCCGTCTTAGCGAAAGCGATATGATCCAATCCACCGCGGGGGTACCAGAGACCGAGGAAGCACCGCGCAATTTGGAGGGAAAGGGACTTGCTCGGCCGCTGTGATGACTTCATCCTGCGCGCTCGACGATGGCCCTTCTGCAAGGATCGCTGGAATGATTCCTCGGTCGTGGTCGTGTAGCTTGCATGCACTGCGTGCTCGCTTAAACGAGAAGTTTCGTCGATGTCGATGATCACACTGAGATCTGCCATTTCACTTTCATTCATGATAATCTTGAAATTGAGGACTTTATACTTCAGCTACCTGCCCACAGCTTGCCTCTTCTAATTCCTGCTTGCAAGGTCTATCAGATCTAGATTATTCTGAGCAGGTCAGGATTTCATCTGCCCATGCAAAAAATCTTGTGAAGTGTTAGTGATACCCAAGGATTTGCAAGGTGGCTTGATCGATATACTTGTAAATTAGTTGTGATTATCAATAGAAACTGATTAACGTTCGTCACCAACCTATCAAACTTTCTTTTTCATATAGACGCATTCAATCATTCATAGACAATGGAATCGACTGATATTGGTGTTCGGATAATGGGAACCTGCAGGAAGATGAACATCGACAGTTTCTGCCTTCCAAATTTTTTCTTCGTTTTGCAGGCTCTAAGTTATGTAAAGCAATGCTTCTCGAGTTGGAATCAATAATTTATGAAGAAGACTACGTTGCAGGCATGTGTTTGACGCATCTTTGTCTTGAGAAAAAAAAAAACTTTTCAAAATTCAGGATCGAAAAATGCAACATGACGATGCAACGGAAGCTGAAACTCTAGATTTAACGGTTTATGTTTGTCATATCTTGTTTATTTAGATGGAAAATTATAAAATAACGTGACCAGAGGACTGAGAGCACATGATATGTTAATGAATGAACCTCTAAACATTCGAAACTTTCGGATTTTAAAGGAATTATGTGGTTAAACAAAAAACTCTCTTTAACCCCCCTCCCCCCCCCCGTCTCTCCCTCACTCCCTGTCCGTCGATCCGTCTGTCAGTAATAGTCTCCTCTTTCTTATTTCTTTGTTTAGGCTCATATTCAATCTCCCTCTCCCTCTCTCTTTAATCTATGTTTATCTTTTATTACAAGCATGACAAGTTGGAGTATTGAAGAGGAGACTTTCGGTCACGAAGCTCTCCAAAAGTGAACTTAGGACTGAGGTTTGCAAAATGGTATCGGGAGAACATGACGACAACTACTACACTCGGGCTGTGCAGATGGGCGTACAAGGAGCGTGGACGGTGTGGGAGGCAGCAAAACAACGGAACATGACCTGGCGCACACTCATGGACATGAGCCCCAAACTTGACGGTTTGTTGTTGAATCAACCTACGGCACCGCGTAGTATCTCCTGCCAATCCCAGGTCGAAATTCCCATAGAAACCCGTAGAAACCAGTAGAGAGCGTCTACTGGTTTCTACTGGTTTTTCATAAACCAGTAGAGTCTACTGGTCTGAAGAGGAACTGCAAAATCAAACCAGTATAGAAACCTGTAGAAAAGGTAGAGTCTACTGGTATTGAAGACCAGGAGAAACCACTGAGATCTAATGGTTTGAAAAGGAGTGTGAAAAATTCAAAGTCAAACCAGTAGAAAACATAAGAGGCCAGTGAATTCTACTGGTATTGGAGACAAGTAGAAACCAATAGAAACCTGTTAGACCTAATGGTTTGAAAAGGAGTGTGAAAAATTCGAAGTCAAACTAGTAGAAAGCAATAGAAACCAGTGAGATCTAATGTTTTGAAAATGAGCGTGAAAAATACAAAGTTAAACCAGTAGAAACCATAAGAGACCAGTGAATTCTACTGGTATTGGAGAACAGGAGAAACCAATAGAAATCAATAGAAATAGAGATGCTCATGAATATTCATGCATGTATTCACATGTCATAATTTTGTACTTTTAAATAGATAACCTCCACATAACCAGATAAAAGGAATTTTACCAATTAATAATTTCAATTTTAAACATAGAATAGTGAATGTCACCTACTTAAGTAGTAAGTTGTTGTAGGCAATATCTTATGAACCTTACAACCGCACTGCTATATATATGACAGTGTGTGAAGGAAAGGGTAGGTATTAGGATAGGAAAAGGATAGGGTAGGAAAAAGTATAGGGTAGGATAGAATTAGTTTAGAGCAATTACGAAATATGCCATAATTTGGATTAACCCACATTAGATTAAAATCTATATTACATCGATATTTTTAATTTTGATTCCCACTGGTCTCCTATAATAATGGTTCCAGTAGGTATTCTACTGGTTTCTACTAGTATTCTAATGGTTCCAGGAGAAATTCCTACTAGTTTCTACTGGCACTCTACTGGTATTTTTCTAATGGTTTCTACTGGAAATCATTTCACTTTCCAGATTCAAACCAGTAGAGAAATTCCTGTAGAAATCAGTAGGAATCTCTATCGAATCCAGTAGAGATTCCTACTGGTTTCTACTGGTATTCTACTGGTCTTCTATGGGAACCAGTAGAGATTTCTACTGGTTTCTACTGGTATTCTACTGGTCTTGTATTGGATCCAGTAGAGATTTCTACTGGTTTCTACTGGTATTCTACTGGTCTTCTATGGGATCCAGTAGAGATTCCTACTGGTTTCTACTGGTCTTCTGTTGGTCTTCTATGGGATCCAGTAGAGATTCCTACTAGTTTTTACTGGTATTCTACTGGTCTTCTATGGGATCCCGTAGAGATTCCTACTGGTTTCTACTGGTATTCTACTGGTCTTCTATGGGATCCCGTAGAGATTTCTACTGGTTTCTACTGGTATTCTACTGGTCTTCTATGGGATCCCGTAAAGATTTCTACTGGTTTCTACTGGTATTCTACTGGTATTTTTTCTAATGGTTTCTACTGGAAATCATTAATTCACTTTCCACATTCAAACCAATAGAAAATTTCAAGTAGAAACCAGTAGAAATTCTAATGGTCTTTCTTCACTGGTTTCTATTGGTTTTTCGTCCTGGCCGGCCACAAGTCTTCGAGAAGGAAGATTCACGTGGAGACATAATCGTGTGCTCAGCGTGTTATCAAATGCTGTTAAAGCTCACCTGACAGCTCACAACAAGGGACGAGATAAACCATTTCGTTTTCCCCAGATTGACTTAGTAAGAGAGTGTGACAAGCAGAACAATCGCAAAACCATTTCCAAATTTGTTTCAAGGAGCACCGACTGGAAAATGATTGTAGACTTGGAAAAGAGTATGGTGTTCCCAAAGGAAATCCTGACGACGACATTACGACCAGATATTGTCATTTGGTCGCCATCCGTCAAAACGATTGCGGCAGTAAAATCGACCGTTCCCGACGAAGGAAATATGCAGAGGGCTCACGAGAGGAAGCTTCTCAAGTACGAAGAACTACAACGGCAGTGTGAAGAGCGAGGGTGGACAACGTCAATCTGGCCGGTGGAAGTACTTTGCAGAGGCTTCGCTTTACACTCCCTCTACTCAGTACTTCGTCGTCTCGGAATACGACAGAGAGCAGCAAGAGATATAGAGAGGTCCGCTTACTTACTTTTTTTGTTGGTTATAAACTGTATTTTTTTTCTATTTTTTTTCTTTTCTTCTCTTTTTCTTACATTTTTTCTTCTTTTAAAAGTTATTTTGTCACTTTATACTCAATGCGATTCTTTATAGCGCTTTATACAACGAGCTTACAATCACTTTCTTGTTAATCACTCTCTGCAAGCGTATATATTCATTTACCTGAATTGATATCATGATGTATTTTCTGTATAATATTATATGTTTTGTAAATATTGTAAATAGTACTGATCAATATCATTGTAAAACGCACATGGTTATCCCCAATACCTAACAAGGTGACATGGGATCAATAAATTGTCATTGTCATTGTCAAATTGCCATTTTCATTGCCATTGTCATTGTCATGCGCGCTCAACGTTTCAAGATAATCAGGTAAGTCAGTGGATTCGTTCAGCCAGGATCAGACGTTTTACGTTTACCGTCTTACATCTGATTCAGAAACGAATCTATTTTCTTAAAATCATTTCCACACCCTGGCTGATGACGACGAGTGTGGATTTGGCTGCCTGATTTTCTTTCCTTTTGGAACTCCCTAGCCAGGAGAGTATTAATAAAGTCTTTATGGTATTCTCACATTATCATATTTGGCATTTCAAAACACTACAACGTATAACAAAAACGATTTATTCAAAACAGTAATGATACACATTGCCGGGCTTGGATGCGAGCAAAGGGGCTGACATGGTAGGAGAAAGGTAACTTAATGCCCTTGGTCCGCAGACCATTTATGTCTGTGTAATAATGTTTTCTCACCATTTCTGTGTCAGAGTAGTGCTATATCTCTCAGTCCCTTCCACCCCATGCCCCTTTCTCCCACTCTATGTTTAAAAATTAGTTATCTGCTATTGTTTTGCGGCAATGAAGTACTGGTACGGTTGTTTCTTTTCAATTAAGCAGTATTTTATTGCGTTGATATAACTATACATTTGACGAATATAAACATATTTTGTTATTCTTATATACACACTGAACAACATGTCAACAATGGAAAAGATGTTAGGATCACTCACAATGTATTGAATACTTTAAAGACATCCTTGATTCAAACTCATTTTGTTCAGCCACAATCATATTTGTCCATAATTCGTAAAGTACTCACCTCCCAACTTCCCGATGAGGACAAACACAAACATGTATAGCAATACCGTATGTTAAATCAGAACCTTCACATCGATTTTTTTTTTCAAAAAAAGGTCACAGATATCGTACAGCGTCATCATATTGCATAGCGCAACAGTAGGCTTGAAACAAAACGTGGATGAACAGTTCATCTGAGCGGACATTCGTAAAAAGCAAAAATATACACGCAGTTATGTAAAATACCAAAAGAAAAAAGCAAGTAAGTTGCAAAGAAAGTGCAGAATGGAAGAGTGCGTTTTGTGATAGTCCATAAACATAGTACATGTATAGCACATTACTAAAGCAATCCCTTCATTCAAAGAGTTACTTGATCGTTATTCATTGATGTACAGGGGTTTCTCTTAAAGGTCATATACTGTACTGGGAAAGCAAAAAAGCCTTCAAAAGGTAATTGTTAGCAATCTTCATGCCAATAGTCTTAAATTCATGTATTGTCCAATTTAGAAGCTTGCTGAAAGTTATTTACCCTCAAATGATCCATATTTGGAGTAATTAATGATTAATGATTAAATCCTCAAAATGTTCGGGCCGAACATTTTGAGGCTTTGTGATTTAATCACTCATTAATGATACGCGTCAAAAAACATACAAACGGTTCATGGTTCCTTCTCTGTTCAAATGATATTCATGCCTATCCGAGTCCCCTATTTTTTTGCGATATGAGTCATAATACCACATTAATGTGCACGAAAATGTTAACGGTTTGTTTTACCTGTAGCGTAAATGAATGCGAAGTACATGACCTGCTCTTCAAAATATGTGCGGATATAGGCGATGAACGAAATAAGCAACAAGAAGTACCATAGGTAATCATTTCAGTTTAAGAGGTTACAAGAAGGGCAGTGATTGGAGTACGTTTCTTAATTATCTTCAAGGTTTTAAAAATATATAAGTGATGGTTCCACCGGAGAGGATATCAAAAGGAGAGTTCATCCTGAAATTATGTTGGTTTCTATACTTAAGCAGACACGTGAAAGAAACATACAGTATTTGCGAAGGTTTTATGAATATCCGTCAGAGGATAAGACAGTTATGTTCTTTTAAAGTGTGAAACCAACTTATCTTCGGGGTGAACCATGTTACTAATAGCTAATATAATTATTATCAAGGGGATGAGTCGGAGTATTGGGATATACATGATCTAGTACAAGACGATCAAACATACGAGGTAAATCTTAAAGGTTCAAGCACCCGAGTTAGAACACGAATTTTTCGTTTGCCTTCGTGGGACTCGTCGGGAGGGACGTGATAGAGGTAGGGAAGACTGGGCGGCCACTTCCACTTCCGGGTGACGTCGAGGTGGAGGTCACGCCGGGACTGGTCGGTGATGGTGTCGTTGGAGTGAACCTCGGACTAATAGGTGGAGTGGCGCCCTCTGGCAGTGGGACCGAAAGAGCCACACATTTAGGCAGTGCCTTTTCCCAATATTCCAAGATCTGTCAAAAGATGAACAGAAATTATAGGTGCATGCTGCGTAGTACTTTTTTACAATTTCTAATTTTAAGAGTATCCCTCGATTAAAATAATAAATGATACGTGGAAGCATTGCAGCCTGTGTCCTCATTTCTCAACCTATTACAAGTAAATTCAAGTTTCTTGGACAGAGTTTTGATTTTTAGCCGATTTAAAGATGGGTACAAAAGGGTGTATATTAATGCCAATGTTTGACTGAAGAAGAAGAACTATGTTACGTGGCTTACATCAAATGATTTTAAAAGGAGATTTTAAAAGAAACTGAAAAGGGGATACACGGGAAGAAGAAAGTAAGTTAGAAGATGTCGAACAAGAAAAGAGGGGAGACAGTGGAAGAGAAAGAGAGAGAGGGGGGGGGGGGGAGAGATAAGTGTGGGAGTCTGGAGAATCAAAGTCAGGAAAATTCACATACATGTATATAAAAGGATAGCATAATTAGACAGAAAGGGTAAGAGAGGGGGGGGGGGCAATTTACATAGAGTAATATATATACACGAGAGAAAAGTACGGAAAGTAAGATAACACAGACAGACAGACATAAGAAAATGGATAGAGAGGGGGAAATATAGATAGTTGGAAAATACACACATCCATGTTTGATTTTTTTCAAGTGACATAAACTGCATCATCTGCATCACAAAAGAAGTAAATGCAGTGTATCTGTGTTATTTGTACATCATATTCTGTTCAGTTCTTCTCCACGTATGTTCAAGCGTACGTACTGCAAGTCACTCTGAAACACTTCTGAACACAAAAGTCTTCAAAAAGTTCAATGTGATTACACTATGAATGTAAAGTTTTGTCACATTCACCCATATATTTGTCTAAGAGAAAGTAATTCTGTTTGAAGGTGAACAGATTGCCATACATAAATCAGTAAACAACAAAACAAAACAAACAACAAAGACATACATAACAGACTTAAAGATTCCTACCAGTGTAAATTTATTAAATATATCTGATTACACACTTAATTTGATACCATTTTGAATATTACTTATAATGCACTCATCACCATTTTTTGGTATCCAGAGTCCCACATACAAAGAACATATGATGGAAATACATTGAGTATCTTGACCAGAGATTACTGTATATTTGGGTCAATCCTGGGAGAAAATGGCAAGAACATAATCTACTGCTTCCAAGTCACCATCAATTTGTGATGAAGATTTTTTTTTTCTTCAAAATTTTCCTTTGATGGTCCAACCCTTTTTGATCATTAAAGCAATGTTCAATAAGAAATAATGAGAAATAAGTAATAGTTCTTTACACAGCCTCGCCCCACCCCACATAAGAACATGCCTGTCACAATGAGATATGCCATCAGTCCCCGTATATGAATATATGATTCTTTGTCCTAATCTTGAATGAAAACGAGGTAAGGATATATAGCAAATGCACGACTCTGATGCATGGACTTTATTATAAATGGATTCTACCATACTTGGATATGAATAAAATGAAGTGTATTGAAATCTGCACAGAATGCAGATGTTGCATCATAATAACATGGTACACTTTCATGATGGACAACACAGTATGCATTATGGAATGGCTATGTGAGTCAAACGGAAAATATATACTTTCTTTTCATAAAATGATCATATATACAACTACATTTCACAAATGACAGGTAATATAACTTTGTGTATGCTATCTACACTTAGCAAGGGCAATAAAAACATGTATGCTGTCATAATACGTGTAGCTCCAAAATATAATATCAACAATATAAATTCTTACCATTATTTACCTGAATGGTTGAAAATATTTACACATGGAAAAATTAGACTTGTATCCTGTTAAAAAATTGTTCCTTGCATATCATGCAACAAAGTACAAAAGAATACTAGCTTTTAGTTTGAATTACATATATCAAGGGCAAAATAAAGTTTGAAGGCTTTGTAACTTTAAAATGTTGCAAAAATATAGAATAGTTTGCACTCTGACATTACAGGGTCATGAACAGATCTCAAAAGACAAGTCACCTGAAATAAACATGAGTTGATTTCTACTTCAAAGAAAATATAGGTGTCTACAAGCAAACAAGTAAAAAAGAGTGACAAAATAATCAGAAAAGATAATAAAAAACACCAGTTACTGCCTTTTGTGCAGCAACAGAAAGATGGTGAAAATATGCAAAACTTTGGAAGATAAAAAGTTTTAAAAGAAGCAATTACATACATCTACCCCTTTGTTATTTTGTCATATAGGAGACCTTAATAAAAAAAAAGACAATTTTTTTTTCATGGATTTTGCTGTGTGAAATTTCCTTCCAAATGAAACGCATTAAAAGTTTATGTATAATATTTTCAAATCAAAAGCATCTCGACTGTACTACGTGTTAACTTGTGGATAATATAATGTGTATGAGACTTTGCAACAGAGTAAATATATTGTGCCAAAAAGGCAATAAAGCAAGTTTAACGATACATATCTCAACAGCTAAAATCTAATTCTTCTTTCACAATGAATGATGATGCAAGCTGCAGTTCAAAATACAATGAACAGGATAAGTTAACTATCACGCAAAAGAAACAGTTAACTATCAAAGAAAAATAGAACATATTCATAGAATATTGCTTTCTCAACAAAAAAGTTGTATGTAATACAACTTGTAATATTTGCACAATATTGAGAAACTTGTTCAAAAACTTAATTCCTTGAGAGTAATGGCTAGAGTGCAAGACTTAACCAAAATTCTGCACTTGCATGTAAGGGTACAGTTCACTCCCATTGTAACAAGCACGGACACAACTTTTTGTTGGGAGACAATTTTCCTGTCCCAATTTGAAACAATGCATATGCAAATATATGAGTTCAGTAACCAGTATAAGAAGATTCCTTTACAACAAGAATAATTGGCTAGGTCTCAAGTGCTTTGTTAAAGCGGGAGTGGATTGTACTGGTACACTACTTCAGCCTCAAGCAGAGGTTGAAGGTTCAGACCACGGCTTGGCACTTTGGCACTCATGTTCAGCAAGACATTTACTCCACATTGCTGCTCTTTATCCATGAGAGCAGGTATATGTAAATTAGAAACTGGTTTTAGATGAATGGCAGCTCTATAGTTATCACTGCGTATGTTCCAAGGCAGGAATTCAGAATACTGTCAGGTAAAACACAGAATGTATTTTGATACAGATCTTATTCAACAAAAGGAGGTATCTATATTCATGAATGAGTTACGAAGACCGCAGAAAGAGGGATTATTCCCCATAAAATCATAATGCATCAATATATCAACAAACAAAAATCTGAATCATACATATGTTTATACTTCAAATGGCTGAAACTCCTTTTACTAATGTAAATGCTTATTACTAATGGCAGGAATTCTGATTGTAGTAATGTAATTTTCTCTTACATTTAAGTGGATCAGCCTGCAATATTGAACATGCGAATGCTCATAGACAAGAGTTACATATACATCTTACTTATACAAAAATTACAAAACAACAGATCGGCCAGGCACGGTTCATGTATGATATATACTATCAGACGAACGCCTCAATGTCATTTGCTTCAGTTTAGATTTTTGAGAAATCTGAATATACCACTTGGAACTGATAATGCTGAAAATACCTTTCCAGGTTTGCTAGATGGCTACTGGCTCCTAGTTTATAAGCTACTTCCCAGAACTTTCTCTCTGTTTTTTTGTTTAAATCAAAACTTGCAAGAGTTTTCCCACTTGCACTTGAGAACTCTATAATGAAACAGAAAGTGATATGCACACATTTGAAATGCAAGGCCTATTGGCACTGGTAAAGAGTAAACAGAATTTAAAGCAACCTTTTCAAAGAAATTTACTTGACTTCAACATGTTGGTTGGAGAACACAAGACAGAGAGTCATCAACTGTTTTCAAATGTACATGTAGTCTGGCAAATACAGAATTTTAACTACCCAAACTCTCTTTGCTGTAATGTCACTCATGGGCATAAAATGAAGGGAAAATTGATCAACTAATAATTGATATCAACAAATGCAAAAAGAGGACTTTAAAAATCCAAAACTTGAGAAACATCCCATACAAAGGAGAGAATGAATTAAGGTGCCAGTGCAGAAGTTGATGTGTATATTCGTCTGAAAGAACTTTCTGTGGTAAGTAAGTAGCCAACAAATATATCATCACAACTGTTGAAGTTACAGTTACGAGGAAACTGTTCAGCCAAAAAATGAGCATTTCCTCATGACAACATGATCTATTAAAAACACAGCAATGTTTCGTAAGAATGCCCTTAATTAAACAATTCAACTCTGGCACTAGTAATATAATCTGTGTCTTACGGTTCACTAAAGACCTTACACAAGTACAGCATACTCTTGAGATCGACATTTCAGTTTCAGGAATAAGAATATCCTACTATTAGATACTTGTCGCGATACATCAACTTGTAACATCACAGATACATGAACATATCTCCGTCACTAGCTGTCTGTATCTTTCCACATGCTTCTTCTTTATATGACGCTGATTAGGTACAACCGTATCTTGTACATATGTGGTAATCTGTACACACTTTGGCATAATACCTCAAGTTGGGGCAAGAACAAAGAGTAATGCAGGAGCTCATATGCCCAGGGCTGCAAAATGTCCTGCATAATTGTTCAGTGGTGGTCCCGTGTGTAGAAGTGCCATATTCTATACACGTTAAAGACCCCACTTCACTTTTCGTTTAGGAGCAGGGTGAAAACCCAATGGAGTGGGCAGATAGCCTATACTGGAAAACAAGTGAGTAAGGCCCACTCCTTGTGGTTCATCCCAAAAGGCTGTTCAGCCTATCACCTGTATCGCATGGGCATTTAGAGGGCCATATGTAAATAATAATAACAACATGGTGTTACGTCACTTTAAAAGAAAACTGTATGTGTGGAGGTTTTTATACACAGGACGGGAATCTCCTCTTTTCCGCATTATGTGAGTGACGCGATATGATTTGGTGGCAGCGGTGGAATGAAGGCTATCATAATGTTGCGGCTGAGGAGGATGAGTTTGAGGACGTCTTGTCCACAGGAGACATGTGCTTGTCTATCTTGTCCAGGTTGTCCTGCCACACCTGCAACAGCTGTGAGGGCAT
Source organism: Arbacia lixula (assembly GCA_963669155.1). Lineage (NCBI taxonomy): Eukaryota > Metazoa > Echinodermata > Echinoidea > Arbacioida > Arbaciidae > Arbacia > Arbacia lixula. The sequence goes on from OZ022579.1 coordinate 10,096,429, forward strand.
TTGGGTTTGGAAGAGAGGTGAGACAGGGAGTGGAGGGGGGGGCACAGAGAATAAGAGGGAGAGAATGAAAGGGGTAGGGGGGCATGCAGACAAGGAGAGGAAGAGGGAGAGGGTGAGAGAGAAAAAGAAAGATAAGAGAGGCGCACAGATTGACAGAGAGAGAAAAAAAAATGAGAAGGGTGCAACCAGTGAAAGAGAGAGAGACAGAGAGAGAGAGAGAGAGAGAGAGAGAGAGAGAAAATTGGGGTGAAAGATAGAAAGAGAAGAGGAGGGCATATGGAGAAAGAGAAGAGTGGGGGTCAATAGAGTGAGAGGGAGAAAAACAAGAACACATATGAGGAGTGAAAGAGAAAAGATGAGAATATAGAGAAATAATATAGAGGCACAAAGAGAGATAGATAGAATAGGAGCATGAGATGGAAGGTAAGAGAGAATAAAGATGAGGGAAATTATAAAGAAATAGAGATTAAGTGATAGAGAACACAAGAGACAACATAGACAAAGAGCCCTCAAGTAAAATAGAAGAGAAAAGGAGAACCAGGGGTGGAGGGGGAAACGGGAAGAGAAGAAAAAACACGGTATGTAGAAAAGGGGTAAGATGTGGTTGGACAAACATCAAATAGAGAGAGAGAAAGAGATAGAAGGGGAGGGGGAGGGGAGACAAAAATGATTGAGATGAAGGTGAAGGGTGAGCATGGTCAGCGTTCACATTAGAATGATGGGGGAAAGTTGATTTGGACATGACATGTGTACAAAATGGAACAGGGTAAAATTGCTGATTTTATTGTAAATATCTACTCAAATGACATTTTCTAATGACATCACGAGTCATTCATCACTGCTCAACATTTGTAAATGATGAGAGTAAAAAGGCAACTTATCAATTTCAGCTGCATGAGAAAAATTACATCGATCTTGCTCACATGAACACATATGACATCCAGCTTTCTCGGGTTGCGAATTATGAAGCAGTGACAGGATTTATGCCAATGTACAAATTATCACAAAAGTTTGCATGAGCAATTCTGATACATCATAGCATATATTTTGCAGTCTTGTGGTGAAATATTGGAACACAGAGGTACAAATGTATATATGCAAGGTTTAGAGACATAGGGAGAATGTTATGCTTCTGAATGTATTTACAAATGATTCACACATATAAATGGATTGTAAATAATTCACACAAAGTAGTATAAGGATAAATGTATCTCTTCCTATTTCTCAATGTTCCTTTATGTGTGATTAGTTCACAGTCTAACCTCAACAGAAAGACCAGAACTACCAGCACAATGGCAATGGTGTCGCCATGTTTTACTGATGTCGGAATGCAATGGATCAGCTCAAAATATCATAATATCAGTGAAATGTGGAAGTAATGTGACATTTCACCTTCCGATTAATATTTAGACATTCAAACTTGATGTCACTCTTGCCATTCAGTTTTATGAAAGCAGTGAAGATGCAAAATGTGGAAATTAAAATCCAACTAATTTTCTGATAGGTGCTGGATTCGCTTTTCATCAAAACTTAATTTTCAGTATTTTGCTCATCAGTTAGCTTTATAGCCTGCTGTTGAATTCAGACTTCACCCGAAAATTAGGCAAGCAAGTATGAAATACTGCCCATTCTGATTTAATCCTGTCATAGCTGCCTGTAGAAATGTGGCCCCCCAAAAACACCTTCACTAATGTACCACAGCAAACCATGCACACTTCAGAAACACACGCATCATTGTGAAATGTGATGATGAACTTTGACCTTTGACCTCACCTCTTTGTGGTTGTTGACCTCTGCCTCTGCAAAGGTCTTCATGACCTCTGCAATGAGCGGCATGTTGGCGTGAATGAGCTGCGTCTCCATCTGCAGGCAGTGTAGCGAGAAGAAGTTCCTGTTCTCCATCGTCATGATCTGGCTCTCTTGCTGTAATTCACGATAAGAGACAAGGGTTTGCTCTTTTTCTCTGCAGTGATGTTTCATAACAGCCTTTTCAGAGCATTGAGCATGTTGTTTCATATAAAATAATGTTATAATCATAGACAAAAGCATCATTCTCTTGTATTTACTTGTAGGTATTTTTTTTTAAGTTGTAAAGAACATTTTTTATTGTTGACATAATACTTCAAAGGTATGCAATTTACACAATGAGTAAAATCAGGAGTTGACGAATATCTCCAAGAATATCAATAAGGCTTGAAATGTTCCTAAGGCAATTTTACAGAATGACAAAAACATTTATAGCACTATTCATTTGCAATAAGTGCACAGGGTCACCAAGCAGAATAGTACAAGCTTACTGATGGAACTATCCTGCATAAAGAAAACTGAAAGAATAAATAAATGAATAAATAGAAGTTTTATATATATTCCATAGTAGCCTTTTTAAAATACCGTACTGACCAGGGTATAAGCCGCAATTTTTTTTTCTTGAAAATCTCAGCAAAGTTTGGGTGCAGCTTTTACGCAGCGTTAGCAAAAAAATTGAGTCATTCAAACCAACACTTGTACACATGTAACGGACTATGCATTGTGTGACAACATTCAACAACAAAATAGATGGCTTTGATACCCATCCAGTTTGACACAATTGATGTACCAGTAATACGATCTCAACAACATCACCAGTATGATTACCGGTACTAAGAAAGCACCAGGAGTAGTATTTTTCCGAAAAAGCTTAAACTCGCAAACTCTGTTTGACAGAGGCTGCCATTTCTTTGATCTACGGCGGCCAGGAGATGGCGTTATACACGAGACCGTTAACACGGAAACACTTTGAGCTTTTTCATCAAATTTCATGCTCAAATTTGGGGTATGTCTTAAATGCTGGTGTGGCTAATACGATGGTCAGTACGTTACTTGCAAGTACTCACCTCTATGATTCTCGACTCGAGCTGTTCCACCTCGTTGACATACTCTCCTCCCCTGATGGTAGCAGACATCTTCTTCTTTTTGATGGCGGCCATCTTCTGCAGGGCGTTCTGGTGATCGCGCAGCACCCCCTTCTCATGTCGCTCACACAGGTCCTGGAAGAGTGAGGATACATGTTCCATTGCATAGGGCTTATCCTTTGACGAATTTTCGTCAAACCTTCACAAATATGTTTCTTTCATGTTTATGCTTTGCTTGAAAAGAAATCATCTTCAGGTTAAACTATCCCTTGAAGCATATGACTCGGCTTATTCTGGCTTTGATATATATTTGAAAGGGACATACAACTGAGACTTTATGGGGCAATATCGTTCATAGAGGGCGCTGCAATCAACAGCGTTCGGCGGTCTTATCAGCCACACCCCAGTGGCGGCACCCTCAAGATCTGCAAAACTGTGTTTGTGGCGATCTTGTGCGTGTGTGCTACTAGCAACAGTCTTTGACACGCCTATGGTGCATGTACACAAAATTAGCACATATCACATGTAAAGTCACCCATATCATTGCAATTGCGTGCTTGTTTACCAAAGTTATACAGAGATTCCCGAATATTAACCGAGCCGGGCCACACGCAGGAACACCTTGATTTGTAACAAATGTTACCCGAGCTGGGCCACACTCGAGAACACCTCGATTTGCGACTTAACACGAGATCGCCACTATCACAGTTTGCGGATCTTGAGGGTGGGGCAGTGCCGGCACTGGGGTGGGGCTGATAAAACCGCCGCCGAAAGTCGTCAATTGCAGCGCCCTCTATAAACGATATCACGCCACAAAAGCACAGTTGTATGCCCCTTTAAAACAGTACATGTATACTCTGCCCATGCCACTTGATAATGTACCTTGTATGCTTGCAGTAGATCCAGAAACAGCCAGAACTTTTCTGCAACTCCTTCTCCTAGCCTTCTGCCCTGAATACATATAAACAGCAGAAAGAGACCATGAGAGATACATGAACATGAAATTAATTAACTCATTAAAGGCTCAGATATACTGAAGGTAGTGTAGCTCCTTTGCAGGTCAAAAAGAAAAGTTGTTTAAATACCATGTTAGATGGAAGAAAATGCTGTATCAAAACATCCCTTGCAATATTAGAACTGGAAAGTGACTTCAAGCTGAATTAAAATGATTGGTAGATTTTGAGTTCATGTTCGGGGAGTTCTGTAGCCTGGAGAGCTGAGATTGCAGTCCTGTACATCAAAGCATGCCACGCCGTACTAATGCATTGAAGCGAGCTGACTGATACACTGACTGATGCAAAAGGTATATGAATGTAGACTGTAGGGAATGTCAAACGTAAAACAGGATAGTTCTTCACTAAAAATGTTTGTGAAGCTATGACTGTGGGATTTCATACAAATTATCTTTAGGATAAACTGTTGATCCATGCCAAATGTTTTGACCTTCGGAAAAGGAACAAACTTGAATAGGAATACAGAGCCACGATGCACAGAGACTTTTAATCATTGTAAATAACCAGTGATTCTCTAAACGCACCAAGGTACTGTGCCTGTTCTTTGCAACTTGCCAAACTAACGTGATGGTACCCAGCAAGATTTGGCTCACCTGGACCGTATACTTGTCTGAGAGGGCAGCAAACTCAACGGCGACAGACTTGAGTCCCGACTTGAGGGTTGGCCAGGAGTCGTTGTGGCCCATGGCCCAGGCAGAGGCAGGCTGTGAGTCCTCTCCCAGGCTACTCAGTTCCTTGGCAAAGCTCAGGGTGTCACTGGCATTGCCTGCACAGATAGGGAGAGGTTATGATAGACCAGAAATAAAAAATAAAAAGAGCATACAAGGATAAAATTACACAGGGGCTTAGGATGACTTAGCCTGCGCAATGCAAAAAAAGAGCCACCGTGAAAGAGTGGGGCTTTTTCCCCTTCAAATGATAGTTTCGTGTGTTTGTTTCATGACATTGAGCCTGATAAGTGGCACCTATTTATTTCTTTCCAATGTCACACAGACAATGGAAAGGATCAAATGGTTTATCCTTTTAAATCCCCTCAGAATTTCCAATCCAGTGAGTTATAGGAAAACTTATTTTTGCAGATAATACCACTGCAGTCACCTGCAGTTAGTTTTTACTCAAGTCTACTCATTCCTATTAAACGTTCAATAAGTTGGAGAAAGGGGGGGAATGATCAAGAGAAAGCGAGAGAGAAGACAGATTTAAAGGGCATATACTGTACTGGGAAGGCAAACAAGCCTTCAAAATGTTAGCAATCTTCTTGCCAATGGTCTTAAATTCATGCATTGTATATTTCAGAAGCTTGCTGAAAGTTATTTGTCCTCAAATGCTCCACATATGGAGTAATTAATGATTAATGATAAAATCCTCAAAATGTTCGGCCCGAACATTTTGAGGATTTGTGATTTAATCATTCATTATTCCAAATTGCTAACAATTACTTTTTGAAGGCTTTTTTGCCTTCCCAGTACAGTATATGCCCTTTAAGAGAAATAAGGTGGTTAGCCCTCTGTTAGTACGAGCCACAGAGTTTTATATAAGCTTCAGCAAATATGTTGTCGACAGATTCTATCCTTGGCCTCATTGACACTAGTTACAAGGAAGAGCAATGTTCACTTGGAAATAAGGCAGCTGCTGGATATTCTACGTGCAGTCTGTCTATATTTCAAAGGTGTTTAAGCAAAACTGTAATTGTAACAGGAAGTTGCGATTATCAGGTATGTTCACACGGAAGCCTAAAGTTTCGTCACCAGGGCTTTCCTGCCACGACATAGGCAAGAAAAAGGCTACACATGTATGCAGACAATAAAAAAAGCTAAGGTACAGAAATCAAGGAAATAACTCAATGAATGTGATCATGCAAAGCTGCAATGGCAAACAATATGAACTCACATGTTTTTGGTCCTCCTTTCTCTTTTCTCTCTGCTCTCTGTTTTTACTCCCATTTCTCTCTCTCTCTCTCTCTCTCTCTCTCTCTCTCTCTCTCCTTCTCTGCTCTCCCTTACAGAGCTCTCTCTCTTACCTAAAGCCCTTGACGTCATCTGGTCCACAAAGCCCTTGATAAGCATCATGTTAGCAAACAAGCCCTTGATTTGCTCTCGGCTGTTTCCAAATTGTACCTGCGTATCCATTGGAACCAGATCCTGTGGCAAAAAAATGGGAACAAATAAGGAAAAGCTCAGTTTTGCCATGATGAGGTGTTAAATGGGAATTTCAATAAACTGATTACAATAATGTATCTGGAAAACATTCCTTTTTTTCTTGTAAATGACCTGTCCTATTGGCACACCATATTGGAAAGCCATAGAACTGAAAGCCTAAGGAGATGGTTTGATCACTATGTTATTGCAAGCAGCCGACGAAGCCCATCATCACTGGAAAAATGGTAGTGGCTTAATACGGTTCAAATCACACCTCACCTCACATGTCAGGTATAAACGTTGCAAGTTATTTCTGTCTACATTTAATATACAGACTCTCAGAGATAGGACAGTATAGAGACATTGAACTTTAAATAAACAAGTTTCTATATCATTTCCTGAATGTTTATTAAACACACTATTAAGCAGCAACAGCATAGATATGTAAGAATAAATTCAAATAATGTATGAATGATAGATATTCACATAAAATTGGACATCCAAACAATAATCAATAACACATATTTATAATATTCAATAAAATTGATACTCACGTAATAAAGTTGTTCTACGAATCAAGTCAAAAAGAATCTAAACAATCAAAATATGTGCTAGTTAAGAAGCAACCGCTGACCTTTGCCTGAGCTGCTAATTTACTGGTGACAAATTCATCAGGGATCCCTCTGAACTGCTCCTTTATTCTATGATGCATGTCCTGAAACAAAAGGGATTAAATAAGTTAATTCAGGGAAGGGAGGTGATTCATCATGGCAACAGACAGATCCATTCACATCTTAACCCTGATACTGAACATTTTTTTTTCAATTGTGTTTTTTTTTTTGGTTGTAACTTATCCAACCTCAAAAACAGTTTAAATTCATAACATTATAACTCATATTTCATAAACTTTCCCCACTTACAGCAAGATTTTGATACACAAAAATCATGCTGTAGATGGACACAGTTTATGAATGCCAGATTGTTTGAAATATTTCAATCTGGCATGTTACAATCATCTTGCTTTACCTGAACTTTAATTTCTATTCTGGGATTTACAATAAAATTGCCATATTTGGGCAATAGTTATGTTCTGTACACAAATCCTACAAAGGCGTATTTTGTCTGGTGCAGAAGGGATTAACTGACTTCCATACTCTGTTCACAAATCCTCCAGTAAGCACTTCCTTGTAGCACAAAGCAGGAATCTGTCAGCATGGATGTCAACTCTTTGTATGACGATGTTGCATATTGGCACAAGTAATGCATTCAAGAATATTGTTTGGTATAGAAAGCAAATTGAAAAGGGTAAACCTATTTACCCCCAGTACGAAAGCCATGACTAACGCGCAACCGCTGCACATCTTGACACGCCTTTTCAGAACTTTTTCCTTTGGAGCATCTCGCAACTTTTAAGACCAACTCATAAAAATATCATACAGTCCGTTCAGAGGTTATGCAACGCTATGTAATCGCATGTCAGACCAAAATCTGACATAAAAGGCTCTAAATCACTATCAATTCTGCCTTCTCCGCCTTTTGCTTGATCATATAGTTCTTGAAACAGAATCAGAATAGGGTTAAGCACATGTGGGTGTGGTTGCAAAGAACTTACAGATCCTGTGAAGGTTAAGAAGTATCTGACGACTTCACTCTGATGGAAGGTGGGATGTCTAACAACGAGAGTCAGGAATCGCACCAGCGCCCTTCTCCTCTGCTCAATAAACTCACGATTGGCTGCAGGATCAAAGACAGGGAGTAAGAGCAAGAGCGAGAGAGAGAGAGAGAGAGAGAGAGAGAGAGAGGGGGGGGGGAGAAAGAGAAAAGAAAGAGGGGAGAACAGAGAGGGAGGTGAGAAAGTAAGGGAGAGAGAAGAGATAGAGAAAGAGAACGTGATGGAAAAGTCATATCAGTCATGGACACTGAATGGACAGGAAGTTGAAACAGGAAATTAAATTCCCACAATAGTCAAGTCATGTACATCGCTTCTACATACCAGGGAGTTCTTCCATTGGGTATATGTATAATTCCTAGCATGGTTCATTGTGCTCCTTTCGTGACATTTAAAAAGTTAGCAAATGGCAAATAAACAGAGCCCTCCTAAAAGCCAAAATATGTGCTCTGGTGCTGATTGGTTTCAAGAGCAGCAAGCAGCAAGCAGCAAGTCACTGAATACGCAACAACAACACAAGACTGTTGTCACTTCTACGGGTAACATCATCTTACCTCCAAGCATCTTCTTTGGAGGGAGACGAGGCACCATTCTGTATGGATAGCAGTTGATGAGCATTTCACTCAGTGCTGCAAAGTCACTGTACCGCCTGAAGACAGTCGTCTTGTACATCTGTAGGGGAGGGTGCAATTAACAAGTATGAATTTAGAGAACGTCCTCCAGACTTATGTACACTATGTGCTTATTCCACAAATGAGTAAGCAATATTTAGAACAATTATTGGATGTTTACTGATCTTTCAGAACAACTCAATAAATTTCCAGAATTTTCACTTAAAGCAAGGATCTTTTACACATGTATTTGATGTACATGTAGTTACATCAATAAAATTGGACCAATTCTACACATGTTAGTCCATGAAATTCATTCTGTTTTGTCTCAATAATAAGTTTGGCCTGTTCATTTCAGAGAGGCAGGAGTGGATAAGTGCTCATGTTAATATTCATCAGATGTGTGCAAATGTACATCTGCTTTACCGGCCCAATCTTCACGACACCCAAACACCCATGTGGAATGTTTTATTGTCATTACAATTCTCATCATGGATAATTTTGCATACCTTACTGGTAACTTCATATTCCACATGTTTAAGGAGAAGACCCTTCTTCTCTGGGATGAGTTCTACTGTGATCTGGTCCAGGGCAATTAGCTCAGAGTATTTGTAGCTCAGGATGTTTGGTGCCCTCTCTCTGCGGAAATGCTGACTCAGGGACTTCAGGTCTGAGAGGTCACCAAGCGAGGGCTTTGGAAGTTCTGGTTTAAGAATAAAGATACAGGTTGATCCCTTGTAAATACATTTACACAAAAGCATTTATGTAAATGTTAGAAAAAGAAAGAATTCTTCAAAGATTACATCTTAATACAAAGTTAACTTTTGCTAGAAATAGACAAAAATAAAGAGAAACAGACAAAAAGTTAGAGAGAGAGAGCACAAAGGCATAAAAGGGAAGCAAATACGTGTGAAGGAGAGAAGTACAAAACAAGATTAGAGAAAAAAAAACAAGAGACTTGAAGAAAAGACAAGAAGAGAGAAATGAGATGCCAGCAGGATAGAATGAGGAAATTAAGAGAAGTAGACTGGTTTACTAATGTAGTCAACGTTTCTTCCCTCGTGGCCTAGTAACGAGTTATTCCATTAACCTAGGTACCTAACAATGGTATTTCAGTACTTAGAATCCACTTTGCATAGATAAGTTGTTGCTATGTTGGGCAAACCTCAGGCAAGCTTTCCGGTTGTTAGGGGCAAACTTTGTTAAACTTACATGCATAAAATTTGAATATGTTGGTAATCTGGTCTATTATGCAGCAAAGTACATGTATGCAAAATGAAGGATGAATCAAGAAAAAGAAAAGAGAAAGAGAGTAAACATTTTATAAACAAAAGACATAAAGTGGAAAATTGTGTTTTCAATTACTTATCGACCAAACAATGAATTTAGGGACATACCTTGACCCGAGTAGTTCTCTAGGAGTTTGACATTGGGCTGCTTGCCTTGTTGAGCCAAGGCTGTGAGTGCTAGAGCCTTGTACAGCCCACTCCTTGAGATGAAGCCCTGCTTGCTGTCTACTGAGTCCCATATCTACAAACAATGAATCATACAAGAAATGCAGATTTGAGTAATGAATATTGTGGTAATTGGTCCACAAAGAGCGCTTAAATCAACTTTGACCCATGAAAGGGTACCATTCTTTAAAGCATGATTTTTGTGTGTGTATTTCCAAATCAAAAGAAAAATGTTTGTCTTGATTTTATTAATTTTTCATCCACTAAAGCGACATACAACTGAGCTTTTGTGGCGCGATACCGTTTAAAGAGGGCGCTGCAATCGACGGCGTACGGCGGCAGTCTTATGGCCCGGCTCGGTTAACATTCGGGAATCTCTGTATAACTTCGGCAAACAAGCACACAATTGCAGTGATACGTGTGACTTTCAATGTGATATGTGCTTATTTTGTGTACATGCACCATAGTGTGCCAAAGACTGTTAAACGTATGAGATGTATGAGAAAAATGTTTGTCTTGATTTTATTAATTTTTCATCCACTAAAGCGACATACAACTGAGCTTTTGTGGCGCGATACCGTTTAAAGAGGGCGCTGCAATCGACGGCGTACGGCGGCAGTCTTATGGCCCGGCTCGGTTAACATTCGGGAACCTCTGTATAACTTCGGCAAACAAGCACACAATTGCAGTGATACGTGTGACTTTCAATGTGATATGTGCTTATTTTGTGTACATGCACCATAGTGTGCCAAAGACTGTTAAACGTATGAGATCGCCACTAATACCCCTATTATACCAAAGCTACGTCCATGCAGATCTCGCTACGTCAAAGAAAAATGGCCATGATGCAATGGGAACTGCTGCAGCGTACTGAGAGCATAGCGAGAATTGTTATTGACGTGGCATAGTCTGCATGATCTCCGGACACAAATTTCCCGCTACGTGGACTTTGAACATGTCCAAAGTCCATGAAGCGAGAGCGCCGTCTGAGCAGTGCGTAGTACTGACGCGCTAAGGACCTTCTTATCGCGTACTAAAAGCTCCATTGACGTAGCATAGACGTAGCGGACATGGAGAGAACGTAACATTTCTAAATACTTTTCTTATGTAAGTTGTACTAACGAATATCTTGTGAACCTTATAACCGTTGTGCTATATATATGAAAGTGTGTGAAGGAAAGAGCAGAAGGAAAGGGATAGGAATACGATAGGATAAGAATAAGTATGGGATAGAATAGGTTTAGGTTAGAACATTTGGAAAAACATGCCATAATTCACATTATCCTAAAATAAATTTAACTCAATATTACATCAATACTTTTAACGTTGAACCAATTTCACATTTTCATTCCTACTGGCCTCCTCATGGTTCCAGTAGGTATTCTACTTGTTTCTACTGGTATTCTACTGGTCTTCTGTTGTTCTTCTATTGGATCCAGTAGAGTTTCCTACTGGTTTCTACTGGCACTCTACTGGTATTTTTCTGATTTTCTAATTTTTCACTTTCTATATTCAAACCAGTAGAAAACTTCCAGTAGAAATTCTAATGGTTTTTCTCTACTGGTTTCTACTGTTTTATTCGTCCTGGTATACTCACGCGTCGGAGACGTAGGTGCAACATGTCGCAATCTGCGAGGACGTAGAGAGAACGTAGCAGGAACCGTTTCGACGCAGCACGGACGGCGTCTGCGCGCACAATGGACTTAGTGGGAACACCACCAACGCATCATGAACGTATCCATGACATAGCGCAGATGTAGCACGGGACGATTTCATATTTTTCAAAAACAAGGAAGTTATCGCTACGTCCCTGCCATTTTTTTTTTGGTATTTCAATGACGTAACAGAAACTTCCTCTGGTGTAACGGGGGCATAACACAGTTTTGCAGATCTTGAGGGTGGGGCAGTGCTGGCACTGCGGTGGGGCTGATAAGACCACAGAACGTTGTCGATTGCAGCGCCCTTTATAAATGACATTGCGCCACAAAAGCTCCCTTTAACTTTCTTCTTTTTTTGTGGGGAGAGGGGCGAAATCATAAAATATTTTCACTGCTGTGTTGGAAAGACGGGCGCCAAGCACGACATCAGTTTGGTTCATACACGCACAAAATTTAAGAGCCCCACTCATCAACATGTTGGCAAAGATTTTCCAAGCCTAGAAGACAGAGACTGATGGGATCTCGCCTTTATTATGATCAGAAACAGGTCACTTGTTAGACTACCATTTTTTTAGTAAACACTGCACTATTCTTGGAAGATTTTTTTTCCCATGGTCATATTCTCGAGCTGCAAATTTCATGTTTATTTTCTACTCGCAACGGTCATCTCTATGAAGGCATGTAGTAAAGTAGTAGTATTTGATCAAAATAATTGAGGCAAGGCAAGTTAAAAAGTTTCCGCTTATTTTTGGCCCAGGTTGGGGCCAGAACGAAGCCTAGTAGTAGTACGGTAGTAAGAGGGGAGAAAGCGTACGCTACAGCTCAAAGGAACTGGCATAGGGAAAGGGAAAGGGAAGGAGCCGCAGTTTTAAACCGCGGTATCTTTTGTCCAGTTCAACATGAGACATGATGCTATACTATAACCTAAAAAACATCATGTGTCAGGCTGAACTGGACAAAATATACCGCGGTTTTAAACTGCGGCTCCTTCCCTTTCCCTTTCTCTATGCCAATTCCTTTGAGCTGGGGCGGTATTCCGAAAACGAACTTAGGAAAAATTTTATTGTATCTCAGGGACTTAGGAAAAATTTTATCTTTTGGTATTCCGAATAGCCAACTTACAATAAAAGATAAAATTTTTATTCAAATGAGCTAGAGATAAAATTTTTATGTACATGAGCCTCCGAGATAAAAAATTTATGCAAATGAGCTAAATCGGTATTCTGAAACGCACTTAGGAAAAAAAGTTAGGATAAAAGATAAAACTGCTCCCAAGCAATTTTAATCAGACGTACGCGCCTAGGCCCATAGCACTACATGCAAAAATAATTTGCGCATTCAACTTTTTGCACATGGGCGCATCAAATGCAATAAGGCGCGCTGATAGACATTGATACGCAATGCCCCTGTCAGTTTCATGACATCACACCATCAGCTTGATGGTGTTAATGTATGCAAAAGACATGAAAGGACGTTTATTACTGGCTGCCTCTGGGATAGGAGTGCAGGGCATGCGGTCATTAATATTGGTTAAAATCTTCCTAAAATGTTTTTCGGAATACCAAAGATAAAATATTTTAAGGACATTGTATCTTCGGGGAGATAAAATTTTTATCTCTGTTGATTTTCGGAATACCGCCCCTGGAGTGTACATGGCGCCTAGGCCAGGCTAGCCTAGGCATATTGCTAGGGGCCGGGAATTGGAAGGGGTGGGAGCCGGAGCCCGAGGCCGCTCGCTGCCTACTGTGGCTGTGCAATGGTAGTGCTGCGCCGCTGTGCCAGTGTTTTTCCATCGTCAGCTGAATTACGGACACACACATTTTTTTACACAAACAACCCAAACTCTCTAATCACCAAACTATGTTACAGTAAAATAAGCAGTCACACAAAGTCAAGAATAAACCTACTAGTTGGAATATCTTACCGTGCTTAATGTTCCCTTCGGCAGACTAGATTTGATGAGTATTTTGACGAAGAGATCTCGGTCAATGCGATCCTCCTCTGGACAAACGATGTTGTACACTTCGCGATAGTACGCGGGTACGGAACCTAAAATCCAAAATACAAGTCAACGAAACAACATGTTAATAAGTAAATGTAATCACCAAACTAATATCATAGCTAGACAAGTTCACCCGCTTATCAAAAAAAGCAATGATTTGTTGTAACTCTTTTTTGAAGGAGTATGGGCGGTAAACAAGGGCCGTATCACTTACCGTGGCTCAATTCATCAGCCATGTTTCACAGTCTCGTAATTGAAATTGGCAACGCAGTAAATTTACTGATCAATGAAAAAAAATACAAATACATTTGTGTATCACTCCAAAAATTTAATTTAATCACTTATAAATGTAAAATTATATTTTTATTAATGATTTATGTATATTTTCAATAAAATAAATTGACATTATTAACTATTAGATCTTCATTTGTGAGCATTTTCGATACTTGTCAAGTTGCGACATGTAAACTTTAGTCACAAACTTTCATCCTTCGTTTACGGGGCGGATGTTGAACGATCTTAGTGTGCTACGCTCAGCTCGGAGTCACGCCTACCTGAGTTGTTTTTCCTGAGGTCGGAAGTTAAACGCACATGATTGCTTAGAGCTCGCTCCACGATTAATCCTTTCCTGTCCGCATGAGCCCAGGCATATTGCTCTTATGTGGATGTTTTACCCTATTGCACTATCTAGCACCATATATATTATGGGAATTATTAGCATCACCAAAAGATCAGTTCGTGGTTTTTTTTTATCTTTAATGTTAATTAAAGGGATAGTTCACCATGAAAAAATTGAGTTGGTTTCAATAATTTAAGCAGAAAGTGAAAGAAACGTAGTAGTTTAATAAGAATTGACGAAAATCCGTCAATGGATAAGAAAGTTATGATCTTTGACATTCCAATGATGTGACGGCACGTGCGAGGTGCTCACCCATATACTGTGTTATGTACATTCCATATATTTTTTCTTCTGTTTTTGACAACGGAATATTTTTTTTTCATAGAGGTAGGCCTGTGTGTGTAAAACGTGCTTCTATACTGATGACTTATTAAGGTATGCATATCTCATTGAGAAAATACAAATTTACAAAGAATATGTACACAACATATATGGGTGAGCACCTCGGCACGTGACGTCAATTCATTTTTCCTTCACTAATAATGTTTCATTCATGTGTCTGCTTTTATCAAAACCAACTCAGAGTGAAAAATATCCCGACGCGCTGTGGCGAGATACATTTCCTGCATGATAGCCTTTATCAAAACGGAAGTCCCAGTGCACCCGGGAAAAAAAAACCACTTAGATGGACTACTATCGGATTAAGGGGATAATTCACTCCTGAAAATCATAGCTGGTTTCAATAAAAGCAGAAACATAATAATGACGAAAATCCGTCAAAGGATAAAAAATATATAATCTTTTGAAATCTTAATTTGTGTACCAAATGCACAGGTAAAAATTTATTTTTTTTTCTTCGAAAATGCACATTTTCGAAAAAAATTGCACATCATAATGGGAGAGCACCTTACACGTGACGTCACAAAACATTGACATTTTTAAGGCACAACTTTCTCATCCTTTGACGGATTTTCATTAAACCTTCCGACTCGTGTACATTCATGTGTCTCCTTTTATTGAAACCAAACTCAGGGTGAACTTTCCTTATAAGGCCTACGTATATGCCTAATATATGATTTGGTAAATGTGGCAATCCCGGGGGGGTCACTCTCCACATGGCCTGCTACCCACCCGTGTCCGACAACCTCAGAAATGCACCCTAAATGGCGTAACTACATTACCTAAATTTGCAACCCTAAATGGCGTAACGGGGGCGTAACCCATGAGAAAAGCCACCCTAAGTGGCGTGAACAGGGAAATCCCCTAATTTGATACCCTAAATGGCGTGAACATTGAAATCGATTAATTTGATACCATACTGATGACTGATGTTAAATTGATGTTAAATACAACAGGTATAAATTCCATTTTTTGAAGTTATTGAAAGTAAGGCCAACATGATTACTCTCAAGGACACCTCTCTTAGCCACTTTGAATAGGCAATAGCCATCTTTTAGCCTAAATTATTGAATGCAAGTGCAAAATGTTGCTTGCCTTGCTGACTGATGCATCACTTACCATTCGTTTTACCAATTTTATCAAAACTTGAAAAAATGGAATCCATACCAGTTAATGTGTTGAAAAATACATACATTAATTAAACTTGTATCTTCTTTTTTATAATGTTTTATTGATAATCAAAAACAAATCAATATATGAATCAAACAAAAAAAAAAAAAAACCAAAAAAAAAACCAAAAAAAAAAAAAAAAAAAAAAAACAGCATTACCAACATAATACATTTCCCCTATACATGTACAGGTACTCTTCATTCAAGTAAACTTGTATCTTCTTGGTCAGGCTTCCTGCACTCAAACAGGCTGAACGATGAAGAGGATTAATGTCAGGGAGTATACAGTTAAAACTGAGAATTCACAGCACAGCTTAGGACGTATAGGAAGTCTGCTCGCGGATTTCCCCTATACATGTACAGTACTCTTCATTCAAGTAAACTTGTATCTTCTTGGTCAGGCTTCCTGCACTCAAACAGGCTGAACGATGAAGAGGATTAATGTCAGGGAATATACAGTTAAAACTGAGAATTCACAGCACAGCTTAGGACGTATAGGAAGTCTGCTTGCGGATTTCCCCTATACATGTACAGTACTCTTCATTCAAGTAAACTTGTATCTTCTTGGTAAGGCTTCCTGCACTCAAACCCGGGGGGGGGGGGGGGGGGGGTAACTCTCATAAGTGCTGCGCTGGCCGGCGTGTGCGAGGATTATTTTGTATCCCCTATCACGCCTTTCATGGTGTTTATGGCTTAGGTCTGCTCCCGGGTCTCCCCCACAAATTCGCCCAAATTTGCAACCCTAAATGGCGTAGATCTACTTAAATTTGCACCCCTAAACGGCGTAATCTTCATAACCAAATTAGCAACCCTAAACGGCGTGAAGAGTGAGAAAAGGCTACCCTAAACGGCGATTTACCAGCGAATGGTGCTGAAATGCAACCCTTTTTGCCAAAGACGTCGACGACGCCGGAGTGCCTGAAACGGGACCCTTTTCGACGCTTTTTCTGGACGCGGGTGCGTAGCAGGCTATGTGGAGAGTGACCCCCCCGGGGTGGCAATGCATGGCTCCAAATGCATAACGCTTACATTAAGAAATTCTAATCACAGATCACATGGGGGTGTGGACCATTTTCATTTTAAGTGGGCAGTGGTACCAACATGCTCAGTTAAATTCCTACCAAAGTTACCAAACAACTCCTCATGAGTTTAGGCATTTTGATTAAGAATATTTTGTCAATACGTATATAGCTGTAGCGTATTTAAATCGAAGCCTGAATACAATGCCTCTTCTGACTTTACTGGTCGTGAAGAAAACTAAGCACCCGACACTCGATCACGTTGCAAAGGATACGCATATATTCAAGAAAGATACGAATAAGAGCAAAAACAGCAGCTGTACTACACGCATGTTTCCTCGCTCTCAGATTGCCCTCTCAATAGGCCTTCAATTGATTTCTCTCTGGTTCTATACGCCCCCCACCCCCCCCCCCCCCCACACACACACCTCTCTCTCCCTCTCTCTCTCTCTCTACCCCCTCTCCACCACTCTCTGAGTCCCTCTTAGGGTTTTTATTTTCCTATCACAGAGTGCACGATCAGCCCCTCTATTGATGCTCCCCCTCCGATTTTTCCTTTTTTAAGAAGAAGAAGAAAGGAACAAGTATGATAATAATTAACCTCAAAGGGATCTTATAGCCCCACCGCATATTTTATATTCTGAAGTTAGATACTTGATATAGTCTTATATATGAATTAGACCTCTCCATTGAGGATGACAACATAATTAGCTAACAAAAATAATTTATTCCTCTAATGCTCTAGTCAGTCTAGATAAAATGCTAAAAAACAAAGATCGATAGACGATGGGTACAGTAGTCATGGCGATCGTATTCCTGTCAGGAGGGGTAACTTTGACCATGAATGTGCTCCAGCTTGAAGTGAAAGCCAGAGCTGCACTACAGTCTATCTTCTAAACTGTGGAGTGTATGGATATAATCGGAGTCTTCTTTAAAAAAAAAAAAAAAAAAAAACTACGCCCTCTACCCACATGTAACTTGCATGCAGTACATGTCCTATGAACAGGAAATGTCGTCTGCGAAGCTAGCGCGCGCCGCTGCATAAGCATGAAAAAACCTGACCCGCGGACCGCGTGAGCTAGCCCCGGCCGCATCGCCCCCGCCGGGGCGGCCCCAGAGTGTGTACGAGCTAGCATAGCCAGCCTAGCTAGCCGAGAGATTTACAGTAGTTCTCAAGTTAGGCCGGCCCAGCTGCAAGTGGATATACCGAAGTTTAATTTTCACAACATAGTGCAGGTGGATATTATTTGTACGGTATACCGGTACCGGTTCTGATAAAAAGCTGTAAGTTATATTGCTACCGAACTATCTTGATAGACCGAAGGCGAAATTCTGCTCGCTCGAATTACCGCTCACACACTACAAACAACCACTGCACTCTCTGCAACCTCTCGGGTACAACTACAACTTACAAGTGCCATGCAAGTGGCAGTGTAATGCCAAGTTTGGTGACAAACCCGTACCGATCCGACCCAAGTTTAAAACTCCAAAAGAGAAATGAAAAGGTGAGTGAGTCAATCCTTAATTAAAGTTGCAAAATATGGTCCAAGTTCAACATCAACTTTGTCTTTCCAAATTTTAACCCGCCATCGCTTTGCTTGTTCCGCCAAAAGGAGATAATCAAAGACTGTCAGTGGCTGTTGAGTGTGTGTGGGTGAGTGTGACTACAGACTAGTAGTTGTCATTGTGTGTAGGCTGTACGTTTATAAGTTTATATATGCCATGGCCCAGTTTTATTGATGACATGTTGGCATAGACTAGTAGTTTAACAATCAGTAGATGTCGGTACAATTACAAATATATTTATAAGTTTGATCATGGACCCATGGTTTGATAATCATTGAATTGTCTTCTTTGGGTGCTTGTCTATTTGAAATATATCCTGCTCTAGTTGACAAGTTTGAAAGACTGAAAAATTGGTCTCTGTACTCCTGACTTCCTGTACTACTCTGTGTAGGACGTTACTGCGACCAGCCCGCTCATGCAGTGAGCTCCCGCTCCCGCTCCCACAGTGAGCTCCCGCCCCGAGCTGTCCCGGGGCTGTGTAGGACGCTGCCGCTGGATCCGCTGAGATTGCATCTGGGCGTTCTGGCTTCTCTTAATACCCTAAAATGTAATTTTGATTGAAGAATGCCCCGAATGAGATGGTTATTAATTCCTGTCTAACTGTAAGTGTAATTATAGTAATGCTGTATTAACATGAAATGTTGGAATGTTGATTTTTATTTTGTACTGAAATAATTTTGGTTTATTTAGACCCGTATATGTAATTTCCCTCCCTATTCTTCCAATATTTCAGATTCCGCCGTGTCAGTGAAGCTATGATGAGTCATAATATGAGTTCAACTTACGAATCTGGCTGCATTATCAACCTGCAAGTGCAACTTCTACTTCTTCAAGTTCTCAGAAGAAACAAGATCGGAGGTCGAGAAATGTAAAAATTAGCAGCAGTTTCTAGGATTTCACCAGCAAAATCTGGAATAAGTAGGAGCGTTTAAACAGAAGTCACTTGAGAATATTTCCAAGCCTGTGAGATAGCATCTAAGCGGTTAAAATGGAAGGTCCAGACTTTGGACCATCGTGCGGAGCAGCCAGTCAACCCCTGAAGATTTTCTTTCCTCAGTGCCTGTTGAATGCGGCTAGTGGAACCTGCCTTGGCGTAATTGACAGGGACAACTCATCAGTGTGCGTTCTGGCCATTGTCCATCGACTGGACAGGGACCAAGACTTGGAAGATCTTGTTAAGTATCTTTCAAAGCATCATGGGATTGAAGTACTAATCACTGGCATGTTTACAAACAGCGCTTTGCCATTAGTGGAACATGCTCTTCACTCAGGAGAGGACAGTTACATCAAATTTGATCAGAAGCACCATAATGGTATACCTGAATGCCGAGTGGTTCAGTTACCATGGCAACAAGAATCATGTGCCACCACAAAACACTGCAGTCCACTTTTCATTCTGTTCGATGAGACGCAAGTGCTGAAAACTCACCTTGCGTATCCAACACCAGCTACATCGAAAAATACAAATTCCAGCCATTCGCTTTCCATTAGCACAAGTGAATTAGAGGTACAGGAATCCAGATCCTCCAATCACTGTAGTCCCATGAACTTCATATTTTCGTCTGTTCAGCGCTTCTCCCAGGCTGTGTCAGCATGCCATGATACGTCCATCCCCATGTCATGGGTCGGTTCTGGTGTGGAAGGAATGGGCTTGGGCTGGATACTCAGACGGACTAGTGGGCTGTGCCTGGCCCTGCCTAGATGTATCGCCAGTGTGGCGTTTAGCTGTGTACAGGCTGTCAGAGCAACAAGGTGGGCCGAAATGTGAACACACATCCTGCATGTATATTCACTGCACTCTAATGTAGGTGTGCCAAGGCATTTAGTTCAATAAGACTATGCTTTTGCAACTAAATATTTCAAACATGCTACTAGTAATTATAAAATAAGGGGGGGGGGGGGGGAGAGATCTGAGCAATGTTTTGAAGATTTGTTGATATCTGCAAAAACTACCAAAAAAATGAAACACAAAATTTTACCTGACTCTACACAAATTTGTAATCTCTCCATCTGTCAAGAACCATTTACAATAAAGGGGAAATCTTTTTATGTACTTCCTTTTGTTTTCTTATTCTACATTTTAGGCTGTGCAGGAGCAGTATCTTCAAACAGGTTACTACTTTTCCTGCCACTGGAAGCCAGCTTACCAGGAAGTCTGAGCAGTTTTGTAATTTCATGAGGAGCGAGGAGACAACGGGGCCAGAATCTGGCAAAACCAAGCTAAATTTTATCAGGTAATGAATACTCCCTGTAAAGAATGTCACATTCACTGTGTTTACAATCAGGTGGGAGAAGTAAAAATGTATTTGGAGGAATACTTTTCTTGAATGAAATGGATTATGAGAAAAAAGAACAAGTCAGAGGGGCTTTTTTGTTACCAATGGGGCATTTTTGGCATTGTAGGGACTAAATCACCAGGAGCCCCAGTGTATTTTTTTTCACTTCTGCAGTTAACAGGCTTTTGAGGCAAATGTGAGAAAGAAATGTTGGTGCATCATGTACATGTACATGGGGGGGGGGGGGGGAGTATCTTGCGCCCTTGTTTTCACTTTGCAGTACACTGATTTGTAGCCCCATTTATTCAACCCACCTCCTTTCTCTGCCTTTCCCCCATTCTCTCAGTTCTGGAAACTTCATCTCATCTGTGGTGGTGGATCTGCTTCTAGGGTTGGTACTCCTGGCATGGATGTATGTGGGAGATGCTCCATCCCTGCTGGCTGAGATGATCTCATCATGGGCAGAAGTAGGTACACACATACCCCACCACCACCTCCAACCCCACCCCCACCCCACCCCAACATTTCTGGGGGATTGGAGTGGAGTGAGTGGATAAGCAACCAGACTGACTGGTTAGCAAAGCAAGAGGTTGTTTTACCATGATGATGAGCTGATACAGAGCGCTGAGGACCGAGAGTTGTAGCACCCTGTGATCACCTACATGTATGCTACATGATATGGCACTTTCAAAGATAAGGTGTTTGTTCCGCCGACAATCGCTCTGGGCTGTACTTTGTCAAGAATGTATAGACCTAGAGCCTACTAAATAGGTCATTCAAGAAGGCCCAATGGAAAATGTACTTCAAAGTTGCCCACAAGACTGCTTACTGCGCCCCAGATTCCCTCAACAGAAAACATTATTTTTAAAAAATCGATATTGGCTCAAAAGTGAGGAATTCAGTCAGGCTGATATTTATACAATGTAAAGCTGAACACATATTGACCAAAGACTGACACACAAGTAGCAGTCATCTTCCTGTAACATTTAAACTTTCCTTTAAGATTGTCCGTCCCTTTTGCAAGCTTAAAATTTGAAATCGTCTTTCACGATCGTAAATTGAAGAAAGTGTGATTCAAGACCATTTCTAAGAGCATGTTGAAGCTTTCTGTATATGTAAAAAATTTCGGCCGTTAAATTTCAAACCAATTTTTTTCGTACTACGAAAAAAGTATAAGTCTTTGTTACAGTATCTATGTGGTTATTATGCGTGTGTGAAATCCTAATTTTATGAGTAACTACCAAACTTTGGAGATGATTCCTTCCATAGAACAATTTTTTTTTCATAATGCGTTTTATAATTTAATAAACAGATCAATCAATAAAGCAGATATTTCACCACAAACTGCTAAGAGCCTTAGGTAAAGACTATTAATCAGACGTTGTTTACGTGCATTATTTGAATTTTACACTACGTATCAGTTTCAAATTGTGAATATAGAGCTTGCTAGCACTTCTCTATATGTTTTGCCAATGTTTCGATGGTTTTGTGATGATATGAAAAAGGGACTGGCTGTCTTTAAATGAGATAAAAATATGTTTATTTCATGTATCATTAGAACACATATTTCTCTCAAGCACTGATTCAAAATCTTCCACCTGACAACTTTTCAAGTGGATCTGAAAGATAAATTTATTTTTACAATTAAGTAAATGTTACCATGACATATGATGTTGCAATGGCACTGTTTGATATTTCTTTATCTATAGCAAACTGGCATTGGGCTACAAGAGCTGCTGCAGTGGCTTATGGGAGCCCCGGCTGGCTTAAAGCTGAATACTGCCCTCGCTCACTTCCTGGGGAACTTCTTTCTCTACCACGTCTACCTTTGGATCGGTAAGATATCAAAAGGATGATTAAAAACTGCATTTGTGATCCAATTGTGACCCGTCACCATGAAATCCTTTTAACCTGTATACTCCTAAAGTTTTATGCTATCGCTCACAGCCAGAAACAGGATTATTTCGGGCTACAAAGCCTCTGTACCTGTGTAGCGTGCATGTGCACCGTATCGATAAACAAAGGGTGAATATCGATCATAACCCAGTAACTGGTAAAAAGACTTCCTTCAGAGATGGATATACAAGGTGTACTTAAATCCCTCTTAAATCATCTTTTATCTAAAGGAGTTCCACAAATATTATCATGAACTATAGCTAAACAATTGAACTACTGATTGCACATATAAAAACCATTCAAATATAACGTGGGAACCAGGAATATCTGGAATAAGCAGTTAATCCATTGATTCCTAGATTATCTCATTCCTATAGAATTAAACACAGGGACTGTTTGGCTCCTATTAGCTAAGGGTTTAAGATTCATTCAAACCCCTGAACAAAAGAAACTCATTTTTTTTTTTAACACTAGTGCTGGAGAATATCCAAATGCATGAACCAGCACAAAGTTCTTTTGCAATAGGAGATGAATTCAACTTGAAGTTGGTTTCTTTTACCTTATGGGATATTCATTACTTATTTCTGCTGTACCGTTTACTAGCCCATTCAATTTTTTTTTGTACATTTGTACCTGCACCACGAAGTCGATCGGCACGCTGTGCACATATACTGGACTGTGGAGACACAACATTATCAGTGAAAATACAATTATTTGTAAGTGTTTCCTCAAAATGTCTCAGTATTATGATTTTGAAAATATCATGAATAAGTAACGAGTAAGTGAATGAGCATCCAATAAAGAAAAATAAACCAACTTCAGCCTGGTGATGAATTCACTGAACTCTGGTGCATGACCAAATCATTGTTTGGATGCATGTCCATGTTTGTTTGCATGTTTGAATAAAATTATCTTTCTAATCCAATCTGCACCACCAGGGTACCTCAGCATACTCCTTCCTGTCATGACTGTTCTCCTGTGGGGCATAGCAGGAGCAGGAATCATGGGTCTCTCCGTCCAGCTGGCCTTGGCTTCAGACCTTCTGGCCTTGCTGACTTTCCATATTTACTGCTTCTATGTCTATGCTGCCAGGTAACTCGGACAATTCATACAAAATTATTATTTCAGAAATGCAATGATTGAAATTTAACAGAATCCAGACCTGGGCCATGTTGCGTAAAAGTTTGATGGCAACTTCGCCATCAGTTGCAACTACTGCTTTACAGCCAATCACATTAAAGGTTTCCTTAGAAGTTGTCATTGTGAGCAATGTTACCATTAATAGTGAGTCTTATGCCCTGGTGATGACCGCATAGTGGTTTTATGGTTTAGTGGCAATGTCACTATTACCTCTTACCATTAACAAGTTTGTTCAAAATTGCAGATATCTGCGCTGCTATCCCTGGCCTATCATTTCATCTTCTTCCCCACACCATTAACAAGTTTGTTCAAAATTGAAATTGATTATTAGAATTTGACAGTCACGTTATCTTTTGCGTACATATCCCTGCAGAATGTACAGTGTTCAGATATCTGCGCTGATCTCCCTGGCCTATCATTACTTCTTCTACCCCTAGAACTTTGACAGTCACGTTATCTATTGTGAACGTATCCCTGCAGAATATACAGTCTGCAAATGTCTGCGCTGCTGTCCCTGGCTCGTCTGTTTCAGGGTAAGAAGTGGAATGTGCTGAGGCAGCGAGTGGACTCCTGCTCCTACGACGTGGACCAGCTCTTCATGGGCACACTGCTCTTCACCATGCTGCTCTTCATGCTGCCAACCACCACCCTCTTCTACGTTGTCTTCACCATGGTAACGCATTTTGTTTATCATCGTCATCATCAATGATGATCTGTCCAAAGATACGTTGACCGTCTCCGCCGCGTATTGTAGGCAAAAGAATAGATGGTCCAAAGGTTGAAAAGACTGGAAAGGCCAGCATTCCAATAAAAGTCTGTCCAGTCTTTTGTTTTATTCTGCTGCATCGGATTATAGTACTATAGTAGGGTCCATGATCATAGTAAGGAAAATGACTGCACACGTCATTTGAACAAAAAAAAACATTGGCGCCTGTACATTGAAAAGAACGAGGGATTATCGAGTCTTTCATAGAAAAGATTGCATGCGGGATTCCCAGATTTAACCAAAGTCTTTTCTGTCTTAAACTTTTGACAAGACGCCTCAATGACCATATCATCTTCTCAGAGTGATGTCTCTCCAAGCATGTCCGTCTTGAACCAACTGCTTAATTTTTCCAAATCCTTACTCAACGATTGGCAATGGCATCATGAAAGGAGGCTTTGTATGGTCTTCCTTGTGGCCTCCTTCCCTTCAAACAACCTTCCATGACTCTCTATTTCCTTAGTTGAATGCGATACATGCTTAGAACTATGCAGCATACATTACAAGTACGGTAATATCATGAGAAATGCTCTACACCTGGGGATCACATAAACATTCCTCTGAAATTCATTACACACAAACAAAGATGATAAACACCACACCTGGAAATCACATAAAAAGTGCCATATATTCATTGCAAGAAGGAGTATGTTTTCACAAATACCTGACTTCCATATTTTTTTATCATGTTAACATCAAATATATTGGGACACACAAAATACAATTGGACTCATGTGAGGCACAAACATGTTGGGGATGATAAAAATAGCTTCCTCTGTTTTTTTGTTTCCTCTGCAGCTTCGGCTGATCGTGCTGGCCATACAGAGCGCCCTCACGCTCCTACGGGAGCTCATCCCATCCTTCCCCTGGTTCTCCCTCCTGCTCTGGCTCTCTAAGTCTGACGTCCTCAACGGCCGGCTGGAGTTTCAGGTGCTGACAACATTACCATGGCAACCAACATCACTTTCACTCCAGGTGAGAAAACATCGAGCTGTGAAAAATGGATTTGTCCTCTTATCGCAAGTAGAGTAAAGTCAGTAGTCTAAATTTCTTTGCCAGAACTGTGTTCTCAGAAAGCGTAGGGTGGACAAAATGCGATGAATATGCAGCGTTGTAAAATGATGGAGACAGACTTGGCTGGACAGGGTATCCATTTCATTACATTAGGCTTGAAAAAAAGGAAGTTATTTGTGTTTATCATGAATCATAATCACCAGCCCTGTAATTTTGCTTGGTTTATCTAAAATAGGCGAGTGATGCTTTGGGTATTGTTTCATGAATGCGTGGCATGGTGAGAAGAATGCAATGTTGGTAAAATACATCATTTTGGACCAATGGAGTACCCCCATGAAGGTTAATGGTCAGAATCAAGTACTAGTAATTATAATTTTCACAAATTGGCAACATGTTATATTTCTGATTTTTCCCTAGCTTTTGTCATTGTGTCTGATTTTTTTGCTTTTATCCATTTCAACTTGTTATTTCTATTCTCCTTCAAAGGAGATTTGATTGAAAGTACTGTTGTATTGAGAATAATTTCTATTTCCCCCCTTCAACTTTGGGTGTATTAAAATGCAGAATACAAGTGGAAGATAACATCAGTAAAAAACAAAATGTTACAAATAAAATTACTGACAAGAAGTGAGTATTTTGCACAATAGAAATAGGACTTGAGTATTCTGTATTTATTCCCTCATGCTCCTTGAAATGAGGTCAGCTTTGGAATTGCTTCCTGAAAGTGGAGTCATAATTACATGCGGGTGTTTATCAGCTGCAATCAACCATGAAGGATTGCTTGTAGATCACCTTCAACCACTTCAATAAGAAATTGTTTTGATTTTTCTTGATTTCACAAAATTAATCATCAAGGGATAGGCATATTTGTCTCGCAATTCTCAAGGCTTTTTGGAAAGGGGATTTGTCAAAATTCCATTTGTCTCAAGTTCTCGTCCTTGTGTCTAGTCAGACCACTCACTGGTAATTCATATGGCAAAAGTTAAAATTAGATTAATGAAAGGATGTAGTGTGAAGTGTTATTGCAAAGGGTAGTTAATACTGTCCTCTCCGTTTTCAAACCCCCTCCGCTACATTCCCTCACTTTTCTACCCTGTCCTCTTCCCCCTCCTCCCCACTTCCCCTTACTCCCCACTTGCAATCTCCTCTCTTCCTTGTTTCCCTCCTCCCATTTTCATCATCTCCACCTGTATCATTTTCCCCAATTACCGATCATCCTTTCCTTTCTCCCCTCCCCCCCCCCCCCCACCTTCCATTTCTCTATCTGCTCCCTCTTCCCCAATTTTTCACACTCTTTCTGCATCACTTTCCCCCTCTTTTTACCTTCTTACCCCCCTCATCCCCCCTCCTCACCCCCCCCCCTCCTCTCCCCCTCCTCTCCCCCTCCTCTCCCCCTCCTCTCCCCCCTCCTCTCCCCCTTCTCTCCCCTCCTGTCCCCCTCCTGTCCCCCTCCTGTCCCCCCTCCTCTCCCCCCCCTCTCCCCCTCCTCTCCCCCTCCTCTCCCCCTCCTCTCCCCCTCCTCTCCCCCTCCTCTCCCCCTCCTCTCCCCCTCCTCTCCCCCTCCTCTCCCCCTCCTCTCCCCCTCCTTCCCCTCCTTTCCCCCTCTGCTCCCCTACCTCCCTCTCATAGATGCAGGCAATATCTCTATCTGAAGCCTTGCAGACTGGCGGTGATTGGTCCTTGCAGATCGGCACAGAGAAGCCTTCACTGCCTACACTCTGTAAGAAGCTCATCAGGGGGGAACTTATATACCCATGGGGAGGTGACAGAAGATGACCCTTGACCTCAAATGCACAGAGTGCTCTGCATCACACATGTGGTGCTGTCTTACAGTAACTAGGAAAACATTATTCATAGCTGATCTTTCAAAAGTGGTAGAGCACGGCAGCAGATTATTTAAGTTCAATACAATTCCCAGGGGAATTTATTTCTACAATTCATGAAAAGTCACAATAAAAGATTTTAAAAAAAACATCGCATATGTAATACAGAATACAATTAAAATAGAAAACAGGTGTAAGAAAATACAATTATGTTATGTCAATATGAATATTGAAGGATCAGTAGTTTAAAAAAAAAAAAAAAAAAAAAAAACTTATGGATTATATTTCAGGCATGCCTGTTGATACTGACATTCATTACAAACAAAACCTATTTTTTTTACTCACCACGTGCCTATTGTACTTTTAAGGAACATGTATGTTCCTATTTCGATCTGTAAAGTAATTATGAATAATGTTTTTTCCTGTCTTGTGAGGTAACTTAAGTCTTACTTATGTAACATCACTTTTCTTGCACAGGAGTGTCAGTTTTCCAGGAACTTATTTTCCATGAGTATTTTCATATGTCATTCATGTGCACATTTCTTTTGATAGTATTTTGCAAAATGATTGAGAATCACATAAATGTCCTTTTTTCAATTTCATTTTTTATATTCATCATATAAAAACAACATAAATAATTGTCATAAACAATGCATACAAAGTTTAACGAGGAAGCCAGTGATGTGGTTGGTGAAATAGCCTGTATCATAAACATTGATTCACAGTAAAGTGTAATTTATAATGCAAATCAATGGATGCAGGAAGTACATGTAACAATCAGGTTGAATTTTCGTCAAAAATACCCTACCCCCCCCCCAAAAAAAAAATGTAATCTTTACCAACACAACACACTAAAAAAAACCCAATGAAAATAAACAAATGATTGACAGCTAAGGCAATAGACAAAATAATTGATAATTTGTAAGAACAGCGTAGCAATGTGTAATATGTCATTACTTCCCTCGATGTTTTGTAGGCTACACGAATTGCTACATACTCTGTGCCTTTGCCCTACCCAAGCAAGGTCAATATTCTTTGCCTGCACTCATAGTATGAGAGAAAATGTAAGTTGTTGGAGGAAGACCTGCCTGAGTTATCAGCACGATCAAGCTACTTGTTCTTGGGTATCGTGTAAAAAAAACCACACCTTAAAAGACAACATTTATGTTTTACATTGCTCTGATCACCGTTTCTGAGATGTGATGAAGACTGCCTATTTTTTGTATATGTATTGTTCGTAATGTAAACCATGCCAGAATGGAAGGGATGCTTGACAGATGAATATTCCAGTCTCCTTGTCTTCTCTTGTGGCTCTCATGAAAAGGAGCAACTCTTCAACCATTTCAATGTAGCTGCTCCTGAAATTGAATGTTTTGCTGGTTTTCTTCTCCCTGACAAAGTTGTCATAGTCGGTGATGAGCTGTTTGAATTTTTCTGAGTTCACAAGGGTATGAAAGTCTTCAGAGGGAAATGCCCTTTGCGTGTCAACTGCAAACTGATTAGCAACACTGCGATGTTCCTCAGACAGGGTGTCAAAGTATGCTTGCCATCGCAATCGTTGAAGTGCTTCACATAAGAGCTTGTGAGATCAAATGCTTCTATTGTAATGATGGTCACTCACTAGTCCATCTGCAGACCCAATGGCAACAGTTTCTGACTCGGTGATGATGTCCTTGAAGCCAGCAGCAGAGAAGCACTTTCCTATGCAAGCAAGGGATGCCATGCCAGTGTGGAATTCTCCCACGCAAATGATGAGTCAGTGCATGAAGTTGTCATTCTCCCATCGAATCTCCTGAGCCTTGGCATATATACCATATATGCCATGTATCTTGCGAGTCTAATTTCTCGCGAGTCGGGACTTCGCAACAATTTCACGAGTGGTTAAATTCGCGATTGTGCAGTACTAGTAGTACATGTGCTCGTGCACGTCGTATTCATATGTTTGTGTGTTGTTAAATTCGCGAATAGCACCCAATTCGCAAAATTCACGAAAATAACCCTGTAAAATACATTACTTATACAGTAGCCTGATTCATAACCACAACAATCTTGTCAAGTCTTAGCTTGTCTGCAATGGCAAAACTGAGACAGTAGGGCTTGCATTAATGAGAGGTAAGTATCAAGTCTGCGGTTGGATCTTACACCTCTGGAGGAGAGTGTTGAATTCAGTCCATCCTTTGTGAAAAAGTAGTGACTGTCCAACAGTCCAGTATCGTTTTGGATATGAACATGTTTTGCTAGGTCCAATTGTTCTTCGCTCCTGCATAGCTTTGAGCCTTTCCTTTAACCTCTGCTGTAGAAAGCACTATCTGATGGCAGGGGCTGCAGTGATCCTCTGCTTGGGAATTGTATCTGTGACTGATACATCATCATGGCTTTGCATCTAAAGGATGATCACATTGCTACTATGCATTGTTCCTTTACCAGATAAGGTCTCCTCCTCAAAATCATCGTTGAAGACGAAAGTGGTTGTACGATGTGCGATAGAATGTATTATATCCCTCATTAATATATTCCAGTTCGTTGATTGGTTGAAAGGGTGTCACATGACCACAAATAGATGAACTATTTGAAGGAAGAGAGCTCAGAGGGAAGAAAAGTACTATTTCATGACGTCAGAGGGGAAAAAAAGTACTATTTCGTGACGTCATGTCAAAAATAGTCCTTTTTCTCCCTCTGTACTATCGAAATCCGAGCTATCGGTGATCGATACAATTTTCATCGATTCATCCCAGGTAAATGGGCGACACGCAAAATCTACGCGACACATTTCTTTCCAGCTGGTTTTTGGCGTTTTAGCGGAAAATCATTGGGCGCGCTGCCAGAACTCCCGAGGTGTTGCGGCCGAGGTGCAACTTGAATTTCCGTTGGTTTGCTCAAGCCGCAGGAAATAACAAAACATCTGAATCGGACTCCTGCGTTCGGAGCTTACAGCATGGGCACTGTATTACACGGTCCATCGTAATGATTAAATTAATGGACAAAGAATATATTAATAAAGAATATAAAACAAATATTTCATGATCTTTATTCGGGAACTTTGTGGAATCTTTTGGTCCCCTCGGTGAAGTGGAGGGCGTGCAGTACCACTTTCCCTCGACCTGCGGTCTCGGGAAAATAGTACCGCACGCCCTCCACTAACCTCGGTGCAAATAGATTCCACAAGATCCCTCATGGTCATGAAATATTTGTATAATAACCTCCTCTGTCAATCTGAAGCTCAGCTAGAGCAGTGTCATGTTCTAGTTCTAGTTCCTGCAGACTCCTGCACTGACAACATTGTTGTTAACATAGCAATCTAAGTGACTCAAAGAGATCAATCCTCTCATCAGGCTTGTTAGATTTTTGCTTTGATTAGGCCTATGTAGAAAAACTAGAATATTTCATGGGTTACTCCTAATTTATTTTTTTTTATTTAAAAAGTATATTTGAGCCTGATAGGAGAACTACAAAGGAACGTGTTTTTATACTGTATTTGAATTTGAAGTCATTGATGAATTTCATATGTCACGAAGTGGATGTACATGTATGACCTGTACTAAAGTGTGGTTCGTGCAATGTTTTTAAGAATTTGACTGTATTTGTTAAAGGTAATGTATTACCTTTAAACAATATATTAGATAGTGTATATTGAAGTCATTGTTAAACAATTTGTTTCACGTTTTGATTTAATTTATAGCATTTACAGGACAAATCGATCAATAAAAACGCCATTTAAAATACCAAAAAAATTTGCCAATGGCATTTCTCTCATGAGTTCATGATATTATTCTTTTTTATAGATATGTTGCATTCTTTCATCTAGAATATGATCAGATAATAGTGGAAACATTGTTGTTCATGTTTTGACCATACGTGTGTAATGTCATATTGCTATGTCGTGCGTCATGTATTTGGAGGTGTGATCTAGCCACTATCGGTACAACAATTAGCGTGCCTTCCTTGTTCGAAAGGGTGTGACCCTCAGTCAGTCCGGCGCAGTTTTCTAGCAAACACATTTAGATAGATATGAAGGCCCGTACTCGGAACAGAAGCTTAACGCAAGCAGTATACTAAGCCTGTACTGTATTTACCTTATGGGATGCCTATTAAAACATTATTGATTCACTATAATTGATTTTGTCCTCGGAATCAATCTGGTATTTTGAGTTCATATCAAATAATTTAAATCACCCACTGTTGTGATTTTGTAATGATTTTGTGACAGCATCAGATGATTAATTTTTCGCCCCACAAAGTTAGTCTACACTACAGCTCAAAGGAATTGGCACTGGTAAAGGGAAAGGGAAGAAAGGGAAGGACCCGCAGTTTTAAACCGAGGTATATTTTGTCCATTTCAGCATAAAACATGATGCTTTAGGCTAAAAAGCATCATGTTTAGTGCCGAACTAGCTCAAAAACTGCGCTAGTGAAATTTTTGCATTCACACACAAAACAACTGAGGTCGGAACATCAAAGTTTAAATCTCAGTAATTTCGGTGTGTGAGTGTGTGTTTGTGTGTGTGTGTGTGTGTGTGTGTGTGTGTGTGAATTCTCTTAATGCAAATAGAGATGTAGCCAAGTGTTTTAACCCCCTCTGTCCCGTGGGAGCTAAACGTGTGCACTAACGCGACGTGATTTTAATAGGTTGGCACAGAGAGGGTTAAATTGCTGGGAGTACATCGAGATGACCCGTCTCGTGGCAGGTTTGCAGTTGGAGTAAATGCGGCATTAGTGAAATACTATTTTATCCTCAATTCCATCGGAATCACGCCTTCAAGAACACATGGAGATGAAGACGGTGAGAGAGGATGAGAGGAACGAGAAAGGGGATAAAGAAAGAGAGACATACGGAGGGGGAAAATGTAATGATCTACTAAAACTTGCTGAAATAATGTGGGGAAGAGTAGATTCGAGGAAGGTGGACAGTGAAAGAGAGAGAGAGAGAGAGAGAGAGAGAGGGGGGGGGGGGGCAGAGGAAAAGGAATTGACGTCCTCGGGGTCAGTCAGTCACAATGTAGTGTGACTAAAACAAGCCATTATAGATCCCTAAGTGGGCACTTGCCCCAGACTGTCGGGAGAGCAAGCCGACCCGACGTGTTCGTGTCTCGGTCTCCGACCGACCAGGAGATGGGGTTACCGCAGGTCAAGAAGCAGCGAGTCGGCAAGTGGATGTGCATGTATTTTGATAGCATCGCGCGCATTATTCCGAGGACCGGGCCGGGTGTGCGCGTACACGTGTGTGTGTGTGTGTGTGAGAGAGAGAGAGAGAGAGAGAGAGAGAGAGAAAGAGAGAGAGGGGGGGGGCGTCTGTATATTTCCAATTACATCCCTTCTATGAATATTCATGAGTATTCTAGGAACGTGATTGGTCAATTGATGCTCGCAGAATACAAAATAATTTCGCTATCTCTGCCACAGCTCCAGATAGGTTTTATTATATTCCACATACTAAGAATGTTGCTATATGATTGGTCAAGAGTTGATCACGTGATAAAGCGTAGTTTTGCCTATCTGATCACCCGAGAAGAAAAGTTCGTTACACTCGAGGTGATTACTTTTGTGCGTCAAATTGTCATTTTTGGTATAGATAGTTGGTTTCAGATGTGGAATATAAAGCAAATAATCAACTTTTGGTTTCAGGTAATGAGACGAACTATCACTTACTCGGCGATCTGAATGTATACGCTATCTTTCCGAAGCGCAGCTGAGGAAAGATAGCGTATACATTCAGATCGCCGAGTAAGTGATACATCCAGATCGCCTCGGAAGTGATAGTTCGTCCCATCACCTTCACCAACGTTGATTATTTGCTTACTATTTTTTTTTCCCTGGGGAGCACTGCGCATGCTCTATTTACTATTTTCTTGGCACTACTGCGCGTGCTCTCTCCCTGGTAACAAAATTTGTTTGACTGCGAGCAGTATGCGATTCATTTCTTTCCAGCTGCTTTTTTGCGTTTTAGCGGAAAATCATTGAGCGCGCTCGGGGAAATCTCGCGGTGTTTCGGCCGAGGCGCAACTTGAATTTCCGTTGATTTGTTCAAGCCGCAGGAAATAGAAAATAAAAAAATGAATCGGGCTCCTACGTTCAGAGGTCAGAGCAATATTCACGAAAAAAATATCCACGCCGAATTCGATCACTTTCTTCGCATTTGAACTGTTGGTAGATGCATTTAAAGTCCCAATATTTGCCCCCGATATATTGCTCACGTGCAGCAGGTCAAACCGAACTCGGTCACTGGAGGTCGCCATGTTTGTTTACAATCTTGGTCGATCGGAACTGCATGAGCGGGCGTAAATAAGCGCACAGTGCATGCAGTGCGCGGCGTGTTGCGCATTTACCTGGGATGAACCGATATCGAAATAGAAGGAAAAGGGCGACTATTTATGTTCTGTTATTATTTTACAAAAGGGATATAAAACAAATATACCAAGCATTGAGTTCTTAAGTATTGTTGGAAATTATCCATCTTCGGAGGGACTGGCATAAGTCAAAATAGTTCTATGCCAGTCCCTCCTCAGATAGATAATTTCCACTATTCAATCTCACAGCTTGGTATATTTGTATATTATTTATAAATATTAGGGCAATTTTTTCATCCAGGGGCCCATTTCATAAAAAGTTGCTATGATAGCAACTCTTGCTGTAATGTCAACTACTATGACAACAGTGGAAACTCTGCTTCCTGATTGGCTCTTTCAATGAAAGTTGACATTCCAGCAAGAGTTGCTATCATAGCAACTTTTTATGAAATGGGCCCCAGATCTCCCCTTGCCTACACGCGGTAGGGAGCCCCCTAAAGTATATGTTATCTCATTATGAATCCTTGCGGAAATTACGGGCATAGGAGGCAGGGGCTCTTCAGCCAGGATGATTAAGGGGCATCCTCCATTAACCCCCCCCCCCCCCTCTCTCTCTCTCTCTCTCTCTCTCTCTCTCTCTCTCTCTCTCTCTCTATATATATATATATATTTAGGATATGATCAAAGTATGTCGACACGTGACTGTATTGCTATTTTGATCCGTCTGTTTGTCAAACAAAGGATGTTTAACTTTAAGCACATGGATATACATTGCTTTGAACAAGGTTTGATGCCGCCACTTAATATTCATGACTAGCAGCTGCTCTCAACGATATGATACATACGCGATTGCGTCACGTTCACCTGGATTTTATAATAGGTCATACGTACTCCTATACATCCATACATTTCAGCTTTCGCTGCTGAACTTTTAATTTTGTCACTAAGTGTTTGTTATGTAGTTAATAAGGACAAGCGAATACGAAATTTGATACTTTTTGAGATGGAAATACTAGCTTGGGCGCGGCTGGGCACGTTTTTTTTTTTTTATGTTACTTTCATGCAATTTTCTAAGCAGGTACGATGCGGAACATTGTGAAATTGAGACTTTTATACCGCAACTTGATATCACGTTTAGAGCCTTTTTGCCATATTGTAACACTATTCCTCGATTGAATCTTTATAGATGCATCGTAGGTATTACATATCACAACTGCGCAAGCATATGGGATGAGGATATTTCCCTAAATTCTTCTGCGCCTCCGATTTTGTTTATACGCCAAATCCAGGCAAAACTCATCCAGAGAATCGGCGGATTCGAACATGGGGGATCAAAGAGAAAATCTTTGTAAAGCGTTCTTTTGTGACTAGAAGGAGAGTACAATGAATCTGCATTAATTAAACGGCAGCTGGATATCCATTGGTGAATCATCCTTGGTCAAACTAAGGGGCACACAGGGAACCCTGGATATTCTGATTATGGACCTTGAGGGCGCTACAGGGCACCGGGAGCACAGACGTACATTAACTAAAATAACCGAGAGAATGGTAATCCTGGCCTCAATATGTAAGCCGCCCGGAGAAAAGGCCATCGAACGGGAAAAGCAAGTGGTTCTTTGGTCGTCGAATACATGGTATCTCATTTTAGAAAATGATATGCGAGCATAAATTGAGGAACATTCAGATGAACTGTTCTGGAGGCTTTATACTGACCCACTTGGTTTGAACTTGAGTGGAGTTTGGACGAGATAACAGCATTGAACATGGACGGCGTTAGGGAAAGTCTTCTAGATTGGCCGACACGTTTGTTATTGTGTTATCCAGCTTGTCCGTAGGGAGCTCATGAACTCTAATTCAATCATTCAATTCAACTCAATTTAATATAATCTTTACAATTTTGTTTTCAATAATTTCAATCAGGCCCCCATGGCGCATCACCATAGGCATTTAGGGAATGGGCTTTTCTGTGCAGATGTCGTGAATAAAACAAACAGTAAAGAATATGTTGTATGATATTAAAGGGAAGAAGAAAAGGTGGTAACGACTACTAAATCCGTCATGAGTGGATTGCCAAGCATGGGTTCCATGCTAGTTTGATTTCGGAATACCATGTACATGTACATGGTGAAGGAATCGTCTCATAATTATAACATGTGATTACAACAACACCAGTCCTCATCAATGAGGGCAGCACAGCTGCTCTACCATGCTTACGGTTCGTTGTCATTACCACGGTCTACCTATTACCTTTAAAGGGATATTTCACCCTGACGATGAGTTGGATTCAATTGATTTTGTGACGTCATGTGCGAGGTGCTCTCCCATGTGTTGTGTACAGAATAATTTCATAAATTGCTTTGTTTCTGTTATTGACAACGGAATGATTTTTTCCATCATGTGTAAAAACGTATTTCTAATGATATATCAAATACACGGGTACAAGGATGCATATATTTGTGAGAAAGTACACATATTCGAAGAAAAACAATTGTACACAACATATGAGAGAACACCTCGCACGTGACGTCACAGAATCAAAACTTTAAAAGAATATAACTTATCCTTAGACTGATTTTTGTCAAACCTTCACGAATATGTTTCTTTCATGTGTCCCTTACTATTGAAACCAACTTAATTTCAGGGTGAAGTATCCCTTTAATTGAGATGTATGCTCAGACACGAGACGGTGTCCCGCGTACGCTTCGAATTATGAAGTTTTTTTTTTTAATAAGTTATAGATTTACCTAGGAGCGATGCTACAGAGCTCGCAAATTTAGAATAAAAGATACACACACAATAGGAACATATGCGTTTGTTCTGTGATTCAATTGG
The DNA here is from genome assembly GCA_963669155.1 of Arbacia lixula. Classification (NCBI taxonomy): domain Eukaryota; kingdom Metazoa; phylum Echinodermata; class Echinoidea; order Arbacioida; family Arbaciidae; genus Arbacia; species Arbacia lixula. Next base: position 10,132,666 of record OZ022579.1, read on the forward strand.
GGAGGTGTATGTACAATGTGCACACGTCTGGCCTGCTTTGATTGCTTTTGGCTTTCTAGTCCTGTTCGGACTGTTCTGGCTTCTGGGCTGTTTGGCGTTTCTAAACTAAACTAATCTAAACTATTATTGACTAAACTAAACTATTCTAAAGTAAGCTATAAGTGTGGTTGCAGTAGAATTTCTCATTCTCGTTTTTTCCCTCCGGGTCACCGGATTGAGAAAATCGGAAAAAGTTACTAGTCTCATGAGTACTCAATTTTTCAGATTGGATTAGAAGTGTACATAAGACATAAAATGCACATGCGTCCTGTCATATATACAGTCAGTTTCACGTGAAAAACAGCAACAACAAAAAAATTAATGTGTGTGTGTGTGTGTGAATGTGATGAATGAGTTACGTTTAAAGGGTTACTAAATTAGAATAATATGTTCCCACTAACGTACTGTTTGAACGGCGTGAATAAAATATTTTATTCACGCCGTTGGCATTTATGGCATTTTCACTTCTCTGACGTCACTGGAGGCGTGCAGGTTTTTTTTTCAAATTTTCGTCAAAATAAGACTTTTTTGCAGCAAACAAATGTGAAATTCGTTTTTAGCGGATAATTTTACATAGATTAGTGGGAACTTATTTTCTCTAATTTAGTAACCCTTTAATCAATTTAGGTTTGTCATCACATACACCTTGTTTCTCAATCAATTTTTTTTTTATTTGGTACACATAATTCAATCCATATACATTCATGTTTAGTCCACGGGTTAACCGCCTTCTTTGTCTGGGAGCTCGTAGGGGTTCAGCCAACCTATAATGGTAACCCCTGCAGACCCAGTGGGAAATATTGGGCTTACTCCAAACATACCAACATGCACATCAACTACATTACTTATAGTGAGGGGCGTCCCCTAAATGCCTCCAAATTAATAAAGCAACATCGAGCTGAACTTAAGACACTAATAAGTTGAAGGCTGTCATTTCTTTTTGATTTCTGTTTTATTCTATTATATTAATTCTTGTATTTTTTTCTCTATTTTGTAAAAAATTATTTATCTATTTTTTTTTAAATTCTGTTTATCTATTTTTTTTTTTTTTTTTTTTTGGGGGGGGGGGGGGGGGAGCTCTGTGCAATTTCGTAACTTAGTAGTCCGGTAGTAATCCTTTACATATCAATTAGATTTTCACTTGTGTTTCATGGTGTGTAATTATTAGCAAAAACACATTGTTCTTATTCATCCGAACATAATTTAACTCTAATCAAATATTCAAATGACGTTTCACAGAGACTGTGCCTAATAATGTGGCATACTACATTGTTATACATGTATTGTGTACATTTCTACTTGATTCTAGTTTTTTGAGCTATCATATTTCTTTCATTTGGGGGGGGGGGGGGCGTCTGGGGGCGCCACTAATAAATGATGGTTACTTGAGCTTCTTTGGAGCCCATTTTCCACTAGTTATGGCGGGGGTTACATTTTCCAGGTCGGCTTAACCCCTGGGAACTCGCTACCTCGAAGTGTTTGCGAATGTTTCCATGCATCAGTAGGCCTACTTCACACCTCACTAGGCCTCCTTCACATATCACTAGGCTGGTACGAAGATTAATTTATGCCGTCTCACTAGGGAGTACGACTGCTGGAAAAATCACAACATTACCGTGTGTAATCAAGGGGTTCGCGCTTCATACATCCTTGGTTGGTGTAATTATGGAAATGAAGGAAACACCCACGGTAATGACCTTTTCTCGCTAGAGTCAACCTCATGACGTCATCCGAGATCATAGTTGCTCCCATTCTTGGCGACAAACAATAATGCATACATCAAGGCGATCGGGCCAATTTTCGTAATCACGACGTGCGACGCGGTGTCCAGGGCAATCCGTGCGACGATCACAATCGCTGCCATTGTGTATACATTTATTTGAATTCATGTATTTGTTGAATCATATTGCATTGCGCCCCCCACCCCCACCCCCACCCCGCCTCACGCTGGCAAGATTATTTCCTCACCGTTTAACGCTCTTTATGCGGGCGTTTCTAAGCGCGCTGGTTTTCTGTTTGAATAAAAACAGTATACTATCGGGATTAGATTACGTACATACACTGCGCTATACTTATATATTTGGATACACAAGTAATACAATGCCTAGTAACTGTGGGCGCCTCCAGAAAATTATACATGTAGCTGCTTGAAAGGTGGGTTTAAGGAGGTTTTTAATTGATTCGATAGATGTGATGTTCTGAATAGGGTTGGATTTTGTTCCTTAGAGAGGGGGCAATGGATGAGAAGGGTCGGTCACCATAACGGGTTTTCGTGCCTGAGCCATGAAGTACATGTAATTGAAGAGAGGAAGATGAACGGAGAGGGCTGGCAGAAAAGAAGGAGGGAAGGGGTACTACGTCTTTGAAGATATTTTTGTATGTGAGAGGAAGAAATTAAAATGATGCACCCAACTCCCGTAGAGTGTTAGTTTGTCTAGCACAAAAATGGTAATCAAGTAGAAGACAAATATGACAGCATGGATGGAAAACATCTGAGAGAATGTCATTTTAATGTATCAAGCTAGATTTTAACGACACAAACAAAACAACTGGCAAGTTTACCTTTGCTTTTCAAAGGAAAATATCAGAAACACTATACAAATAAGTATGAACCTTTACCGTTTCATTTAATAATTATGGATATGGTTTTAGAGCTACTGATGAAAATGAATTGAATTAGTTAATAAAATACATTCTTGATTTGATAATCATGATAAGTATTACAAGGGAAGAAGTAATCTTTTTGAGAAACTATTCCAAACCGAACAGAACTTTCCCAAAAACATGTGGATACTTGTAGCGTACAATTCATTATTCCATTCACTGTTGCACTGGATTTTTAAAAAATTATTATTATCATTATTTTTTTATAAATTACGATGCAATGGGTTTTTTTTTTACTGTTAAAGGATTTCATGGATTTGAATAAATTAATGTAATGTAATAAACGAACGTAAAGATATCCATTTGTTTGCGCCAACAAAGAAAAAAAACGACCCTCTTATCAGGTCATTGACACGTGCAGTCAATGACGCAAGTGAAGATTCCACTCATTCAATGTCACTTGAGCATTTGCTCTTGCAAATATCACTTTCGTTGAATATGCAACACCCTCTGTACGATTTCGATTGAAAAAAAAAATCATCGCGTTTTCAGATAAAATGAGGCTGTCTACACGTCTGGGATTACTACGCGGGCAAACAGCTTTTTACTAGCCTCGGCGGCGCGGAAAAGAAACATACTTTTATGTTACATTTGTCTTATTATTTAAACGGAATCAGCTCAACCATATTTCCAAGAAATCCGTTGAGGCGTCATCGTGATGTCTTCAAAAATTCATGACATTATTGCATGACGTGTGTATTTCATATTTAATGAAGAATTCGTATTACTTCGTACAGTGTCGAGAAATGATTGGTGGGAGGAAGGGGAAATTGAGAGAAACGGAAATTGAGATGGGGAGAGAGAGAGAGAGAGAGAGAGAGAGAGAGAGATAGAGGGGGGGGGGGTCGAAGAGACAGATAGAAACGAGGACATAGAGAAAAAGGGAAACGGTCATGAAAGTTTTTTGACACGAACCACATTCGCGATCCACTATCAAACTGTAGTTCACAAAAAAGTATGTTTGGCGTCGAACGAATGCACGCATGGATGTGTCCTTCGGAAGCTGTAAGATAGCACCAAAGTCAGTATTTGATATTCACCGCTAGCTTACGTCATATCATGAACCTACGATAATGTATCTCCTAACTGATGTGAACCCTTCGAAACAAATATTCAACTAGAAAGAGATGGGGGTATTATCATGTTGTGTACTAGTATCCTCAATTTCTACTGTTACTCATTCGTCGCTTGGAAAATTAAACTTAAGGTAAGAGACAGAGAGTTGTTTACCCGATTTACATCATGGATATGATATGTAGTTACTACAAAAAACTTTGAAATCTGAAGGTCGGGGCATAGTCTTCATCGTCTGTACTCTGTATACATACTTTCATTACTATAGTCACTTATCTTTTAACACCTCCGCAATAATTTTTACTAGTACTGTGAAGACAGATGTAAAAGAAAGACACATTAAGTTTATAAAAGCACTTGACCTCTTAAACTTTATCAAACAGCCTTTTTTGCACAACATTCTATAATCATCCCCAACCAATGCCACTACTCAAATGTATGCCGTTATTATACCACTTTCAAAGTTTAATGGCCTTCTACAAAATTGACGAGCGCCCACAAAATATGACACACTTATCTGCACGATGTCTCTAATTAATGGCTTTGTGATGCAACTTAACAAAATTAAGGATTTAACTCATGTTACAGTTCTGTTGTTTTTACAGAAAATGAAGAAATACTTCGTCTTACTTCTACGCTTAAGTGAGGAGAGTACTAAGTTTCGTATCGCATATCCATTTTAACAAATCCACGCTGATCCGATGTGCTACAGATATCAATTGATGGAGGATAAACAAGGATGTTTAGAGAAATAGATATCCATCTTTTTGAACCAGGTTTGATGCCGCCCCTCAATATTCATGACTGGCAGCTTCTGCAAACGCGATTGCGTTATGTCCTCCTGGATTTTACATTAGATCATGCATACTCCTAATAAACATGCTGACATTTCAGCTTTCGCTGATGAACTCTTCATTTTGTCACGAAGTGCTTGTTATGTAGTTAACGAGCTAACGAGGAAAATCGAATACGAAACTTAATATTTTTCTAGATGAAAGTATTTATTTGGGCGCGATTTGGCTTGTTTTTCATGTCCCTTGTCTGAAAGGAAAATATCGTAATGTTTTCTGCAACTTTCAGCAAAAGATCTTTGTTAAACATTCTTTAGTGACTAGAAGAATAATACAATGAATCTGCATTAATGAATGTGCATTTATCCGCCTACTGGTACTCCAAAAGATTTAAACATCGTTGGGAAAACAAACAAGTTATTTTGTTCACAACAATCATCATGGAACGGTATTTTTTCTTTAATACGCTCGTGTCCTTATCATATGTCTTCCATAGAGGCGATAATGATGATACCAAGGAGATTATAGATATGGAGCAATAAGTCCTACACTTTCCTTTGACGCGAGTTTAGGTTCCGACACTTGACATAACACACACACACACACACACACACACACACACACACACACACACACACACATGTTCACACACATTCTTACATTCATACACCCACACAGAATAAATATTAAATATTAAATTGTTCCCTTGAGCATGTTACTAAAAAGAGATGCATCATTACAGCTTGGGTCTATCATGGGTGGACTGTCGACGGGCGACTTCCTTTTGATCGTATCAGCATTATTTAGGTGTTATGAACAACAGGTAACATGCGCTCCTGCTAGTAGTTCATTTCATTATGTATGCCAAGTGTTATGAGCCTTCTACGTGAGTATTGGTAGCCTCAGAGCTTGTCCAAGGTTTGTCCGCCCATGGTCCGTTTAGCAATAACTAAAAGATTGAGAGTGCATTCCACACATTGAAACTGGATTACTAGATACCCTGTATATGTAAGTGTAATAACGCGCTCAAGATTAAGTTTTATCCCCCACCCCCACCTAAGAATAAACATTCACGAATTCTGCTACAATAATGCCAAAACATTTACTCATAGAAACAATATTTCTCGCGGAGGTGTCCAAAAGGACTAATGCCCATTTATGGGGGACATTTTTAAAACGGCTTATCGAACATGTCGAAGTTGTGCTCTGAGATCTGTTAACCTTCCACTTGTTGCTAGTGGATTAACTCGAATAAATTAGATTGTATGCGTTCCGCGGGGAGAGGTAAAAAGGAATATAGGAAAAAGGAATATATTGGAATATAATGGAATATATATTGGCAGAAGCCAGGAGGCGTGTTCCGTGTGTGTTTTTAAGCGTCCACACTTATCACCCCAGCATGCCGGAAAACTACTGGAATCTTACTTTTTTATCGTAAAGTTCTTCCAAATACCGACTATGATGTAACTGACCCATCGCTGGAATACTTGGAGTGGTATGTATACTTTATGTATATATATTTTTAATTTGTAAATATCAATAATACATGTAATTCATTTCTTTTAATAACGATAAATAAACTTTGCTGGCAAAGCGTTTCAAAATTATTGGTTGTTTTTACTGGTTATCCCGACTGTTGTATGTTTGTTATATTAATATTTTACACAGGACCTTGATGTAAAACCGTTATGCTAATCTTGTCATCCTGTTTAAATATGTTTGAATAAAATAAATAAAATAAACTTGCGCCCTTTCAACACAACCGCCCGCTACGTTTGGGATAAGGTATCACGCGGTTGCTTCAACATGCCTGGCACCTGCCTTTTCAAAAGCAAACAATGTGTAAGCAGGGAGTAAAAGCCAGCGTAAACGACTCAATCTTGCCAAAAGAAACTGGACGTCCCTCACGATCACAAATCCTGGTCGTCTGATCGGATCGTCTGATCGGATCATGTCACGCGTCTGTGATGGCTTTTAAAGGAATTGTTCACCCTGAAATTAAGTTGGTTTTAATAAAATCAGAAACATGAAAGAAACATATAAATGAAGGTCTGATGAAAAGATCCGCCAAAGGATAAGAAAGTTACGATTCTTTAAAGGTTTTTTTTGTGACGTCACGAGCGAGATATTCGGTCTATAAGTTGTGTACTAAACTTTGTGAAAAGGTCAATTTTCTGTAAGAAAAACAAAACAAAACATCATTTTAGTTGTGCCTTTGATACATCATTAGAAACATGTTTTTACACACATATCTCTAACAAAAATCATCCAAAACAAAAACTGCAACTTATGGAATCATACAGCACACAACATCTGTGAGAACACATAACGTTACAAAATTAACATGACGAATTTTCGTCAAACTTTCACTCATAATGTTTCTTTCATGTTTCTGGGTTTTTTAAACCAACTAATTTCAGGGTGGATTTTCTCTTTAAGGCACCTAATGTTACTTCACTGCACACCGTTGGCACAGCCTATCCAAGAAAAACAAAACCCCTTAGAACCAGTGGATTTGTGTTAAGACAGACACTTCAGAAGGAGAGTCAGAATGTGATGAAAGATTGAAAATTCCAAGAATGAGGAATGGTATGTATTTATTCCTCCTTTGAGCTATTTTGCTCACATTAATACTGCCCTACTCTGAAAATAGGAAGCAAGTGACAAATCACTCAAAACTGGGTTATTGGTACTCTTAGATAATACCCAGCATTCCCTACATACATGAAAAATCTGGACAAGAAATGTTCATCTTGCTGCGAGATATTCAATCTAACATGATGGGGTGTTGCACTGATGCCAATGCAAATGGCAAACATGTTTTGCTCATTTACAAGAAAATGATCTTTTTGTTAGTTGCTTACTTTTGTCAGATTAGGCAGAATAGACATGATAGACATACTCGTTGGCTGAATGTCCCTCAAGCACATGTTTTCGCTGTAGCTCTCGTGTATATGATATATAAGTGAGCTCGTGTCATCTGATTATAGGATTTATCTAATGTATGCCTTCGTTTGTCAATGATTACTATCATGTACGTAGGCTTCATAATGTTGTAGTTGCATTTGGTATTGTTATATCTGAAACGTAAGAACAAAATAAATCAAATCACTTAAAAATGTTGGCCATAATTCTGAGATCGGGAAATGTCAATTAAAAGAAACATACAGAGAGAGAGAGACAGAGAGAGAGAGAGAGAGAGAGAGAGAGACAGAGAGAGAGGGAGGGAGGAGAACGAGAGGGAGAGAGAGAGATATAAGGGGGAGAGAGAGGGAGAGAGAGAGGGAGGGGGAGAGAGAGGGGGAGAGAGAGGGGGGGGAGGGAGAGAGAGAGAGAGGGGGGGGGGAGAATGAGAGAGGAGAGAGAGAAGAAAGGAGGGAAAAGGGAGGTGCGAGTTCAGAAATCCGTAAACTAATATCCTGTTACAACATTTCATTAACAATGTGCCTTGGATATTAATCGTCATGCTCTGTTTGACGATGATTATAACAACAATACCATGTAACTTATCAAATGTCTCGTTGAAATAGATTCCCCACTCAAAATCATGGATGAACTTTAGTACGATAAAGTGCGCGTGACTCGGCCACAATCTAACAAAGACAAGACGTAGTGTTACAAGAATATGTTTAAAAAAAGACCTTAAATGATATGAAAAAAGGTATCGTAAGTCAGTTCCTATTCGCAGGAATACAGCCTTGACGTGATAACAAAACTTTTGTCTTATCCCTCCGTCGAGCATTCCTCGCGACTTGATAAAGAAATATGGCAATTAAAAAACAATAGGGTATCGATGTCTCGACGGGGCGAGCGAGGTTAACGATGAAGGCTGGGACCGATTCGAAGCAGGTGCGTTGACTCTCTCACATTAGTTTTCCGTGACGTCACTTCCAATTGTACTTTCATGTATATCATACCATTTTTAGTATTTTGAGGAATTATTAGAGTTGGCTTTCGTCTGGAAAAGGAGCCATTACCCTATAATGTAGTGCCAAAGAAAATGCGAACACATTAACGTTTTGCTCGTATTTGAATTTGAATGTGAACTTAAATCTTCATAAGAATTTAAGAATTTACAAATCATACAAAGCACAACTATATTAAGCATCTATTAAAAATCTGTTCTTTATATAAAGGATTTCTTCAATATTTGTTTTGTTTTTCCTGTCGTGAGAAGTACGATCAGTACTGATAAATGGATTCGGTGTGTGTGTGTGTGTGTGGGGGGGGGTTCCCCCATTCAACTTTATCAGACACTGTCTGCCTAGTGGGTCAACGCCCTGTGTTATATAGTACGCATGCGCGTGTCAGTGTTTTTGTGTGCAAGCACAGTGGCATAGTAGCCTCCCGACACAGACTCTAATTTGACTATTTGCTCAGCGTTTGGATGCCCAGGGTGCAAATTGAGGGCCCATACATTCTATAATCTGAAGTGCATTCTGTTGTGCAAAGTATGAAAAACAACAAAGTCATTGGATCTGATGAGATAAGTGTTGAAATGATCAAGAGTGTGGATGAGATGAGAATAGTGAAGTTGACAGCGCACGACGGAACTCGGCGTAACGATCACGCGATTCCCAAAAATGATGTAATTCATTTTTTATTATTTCAAGCGATTTACAGCCGTCTGCACAAAATAGAGCATTCAAATACATACTACGTACTTCAAACCTTTCTATCATTCAAAATTTTAAACAAACCAGTTCCCTCGGACGACCTTCAGTACATGTGATGTACGCTATACATTCTACAATAACACTGTATCTGCTTGGTCCACGCTTGATTCATACATAATTGCTTGTACCAACATCTCTTCTCTTTATGCACACACAAAAACTACGCGAAGTTCTAAATCATGCCATTAGTTAATTCGTGTACATTTACCATTGGTTTCTATGGGAAGCCTCTCTCGTGTAGTTCACCCCGTGTGGAACAACTTTGAGGGTTAACGTCTAAGTTAGAAATTGTCAGGAAACATGTGTTGAATAAAAAAAGGGGGGGGGGAGGCTTTCCCAAATGGGGACTTCTGTTTATTGATGTACATGTACTCCCTTTTTCTACTCTTTTTTTTTATCACATGCTTCAGCGTAGAGATTTTGTAATTTCAGACACAATGTTTACATTCATTTTACTACAAATTATGAATTAGAAAATTAAGTACTTTAGTTACATTCCAATCACTGCTTTTTTTTTCAATAATCGTCAAAAATGAAGGGTCAGTGGGCATTTTACCTCTGAAAATGTTATTAGTTTTTTAGAGTATTCTGAGAGGCATCATCCAAGCGCATTGCTATTAGAGATAGATTTGGAATAGAGATGGAAAAAAAAACATATCAAAGAACAAAAAAAGAACGAACAAAGAAAGAAAACAAAAGGAAGATGTCATTAGAGAGAGGAAGAAACCAACAAATTAGAGAGGATTAAACAAAACAAGAGGTTAAGCGATGGTTGCCAGGAGTTCAGGTGTTGTGACTTCGGGTTTCCGCTATTATGCTCATCACCCTTACCGACTACCATTAGTTCCCTTTTGGTATGGCGACCGGCCCATTCGCATGCCTTTCCCCACGTTCCTGGAACCCTAACCGACAGGCCATAACTCTTTAGGGGAGGAAACAAGGCAGATCCCAATCATTGCCGGGCCATCCGGAAAGCCTTGAAACTTTATTGGAGTTAGATGGATTTGAACCCTTTCGCGCTATCACGAGTGTGGGGTAGTCCTGGCGCTTACCGCTTGGTTATAAGACGTCGGGGCTGAAGCTGGGTTTTTTTTTTACGTAAAGCTGTTTTACGTATAACGCGAGAATAGCAAAAGGAATTCTAGCGCCGGGTCTCAGACTCGAACTCACGACCTTCACGTAATTTAACGGTGAATTTTACAAGGGTTATAAGAGAGAAAGTAACGTAAGCATCGCACCGATCGTGTGGAGCTCGGTGATATGGCTGAGTTGGGTTTTTTTTCAGACTCCTTTGATTGTTCGCCCGCTATATAGATGCACCAAGGATGTTTAAAGAAATTGGCATCCATCCCTTTAAAGGGTTATAAGAGAGAAAGTAACGTAAACCTCGCACCGATCGTGTGGAGCTCGGTGATGTGGGTGAGTTATTTTTTCAGACTCCTTTGATTGTTCGCCCGTTAGACGCACCAAGGATGTTTAAAGAAATTGGCATCCATCCCTTTGAACAAGCTTTGGTGCCGCCACTTAATATTCATGACTGACAGCTGTTCTTAACAAACCGATGCATAGCCGACTGTGTCATGTACACCTGGATTTTACAATAGGTTGTGTTAATTCATAACTATGCAAAAGAGAAAAAGCTCGTACGTAATTACGAAATACCTCATGCGTTATGTACACAAGGATGTTTAGCAAAATACACAAGAGCTGTCCATGATACAACAAAAACCAAAATATATCAGGTAAGGTATTCAAAGAACCGTAAGTTCATAATACATAGCAAACCATTTTATAGTGAACAAGGAAGTGGGGTAAAAACATTACACTTCAAGAGTGATATTGTACTTTTTTAGATGGTGGTTAAAATTTCCATTTAGATTAAGCGTTTGTAAAATTGGTATTGAATTATATGAATTATATGGTAATGAATTATGGTAATGGCATTATGGTAACATGCATGGTAAATGAAATATATGCACAATATATACACAATCGTTGCATGTACATGTACCGTTAGAAACAACATCTATCATCATTAGTTTGCCAGCATGATCAGGTTGAAATGGTCACGGCATCCACGACACGAACATGCTCTCGTGGCGATATTTGAATTGAGCTGGCTATTAGCGCGCGCTCGGGTACTTTGGTCTACGTTCAAGAGGCAAAATTTGAATAAATTGAAAAATCTGACGCGTCAGTGCTACGGTAAAGAAAGTCGGTGGCGGTAGTCTAGGTACTAGGCTGTGAGGTGCATGAACACAACCCAAACTGTTAAAAACTATGTCTGGTAACATAGATTATGCCCTTATCCCATCCTTGCTAATAATAATAGTAATAATAATAATAATAATAATATTAATAATAATAATAATAATAATCATAAATCATTTATAGAGCTTCTACATGCACTTCTGCCACATAACGCTGTATACATTAATTTAAATCATGGTCAGATATGAATTAGGTCTATATTTAGAACAAATTGGCTTTCATCTTTGTCTAATATTTCATATTTCCTGATGTCTACAGGTAGTTTATACCACAATCTAGGAGCTGCACAAAAAATGATCTGTCACCTAGGTTTACTTTTGTTCTGATATGGAGGACTTGCAACAGCAATGTGTCTTATGTACTGCGGAGATTATGACCATCGGTTTGACATTTAAAATTCAGTAATTCATTAATGTGTCTAGGAGCCTGACCATTTAGCGCTTTATACACAATCACCAACATCTTAAATTAAATTCTTTGGCGTACGGGCAGCCAGTGCAAGTCTCTTAGCTATGGTGTAACATTACAAATCAATCTTAAACATGAATTTTGAACCCGCTGCAACTTTACTTTCTTTGAGTCTGGTAATCCAGAAATAAGGAGTCAGAGGAGCCCTGATGTAATTAGGGCGTAGTCTGTGTTACCAGACATAGTTGTTAACAGACCGGTTTGAGTTCATACACCTCACAGCCTAATACGTAGCCTACGGGGCGGGTGCTAGCACCATCACCTGTCTACTAAAACACGATAGAGATGAAATAAGGGTGCAGCGTGTGTAGATCAGAATCTTTCCTAGAGTAATACCTCCCCCCCCCCCCCAAAAAAAAAAAAAAAAAAAAAAAAAAAAACAGAACAACAACAATAACAAAAAAAAAAAAAAAAAAAAAAAAAACAACCCCCACCCCCCTAAAAAAAAAAAAAAAAAAAAAAACCAACAAACAAACAAAAAAACATTGACATGTCTTTCCTCATGTGTTGTTTACTGTTTGCTGTAACCCTTCCCCCGCCTACCTAGGATGACATATTGACAGCTTCCATTCTACGTTTCACCACCAAAGTGAAAACAAAGGCTAAATCATCAAAATTGCAATTTTAGTTGGAATGTTGCCCCCTCATTAACGTCAGCAGAATGTCGTGCGCATGTTGATGTCAAGACCAGAGATGCGTGTCTCTCATCACAGCCTATGCCCTTTCGCCTGTGCGGCTAGATGGCACGAACGGAAGAACGTCCAAAGCCAATAGCAAAAACACGAACAGTTCCGCCTCCCCACCCCCATACCAAAACTCATCAAATATGTCTACTAGAGTGAATGACTTTTATGATTTAAATTATGATGCGATATCTCCATGGCAAAAACATGTAGTACCCACAACGAGACAGGATGAGTTTAATGCCATTAACGCTTGTTTATTTTGTGGTTTTTATATGTGGCAGAATCAATAACAAAAAGTAATTGGCTTCTATATTCATCGCCACCTCTCTTAACAGCTTTTGTTTGCAAGACAACGATGTTACCAAGATGACCTTCAAAAGATCGTAAAAGTGGTAATAAACATTTCAAGAAATTGTCTCGAGATTCATGTATGCAAGCAAATGGATTACATGTGGCGCCGAAGACATAATCATGATCGTTCATTGCACGCACATTTGAATATGTGGGGGAACGGGTGAGGCCGAAATATTACTCCAAACATGTCGAAAGCAATCATGATGTTTTAACTCCGGTAGCGCAACAGCTAGAGACTTTGATATGATGTGAAAACATACAAATGAGTTAATTTGAACAGAAACACAGAGGTTATAGGAACAGACACACAAAATGTCAAGGAAAACGAGGACGTATCAACAGAGAATAATTGTATTTAAAGTGTATCCCTTTTGAAGAAAAAAAAACTCAACTTCTCAAGAAACAAAAATGAAAGAACCACACATCTTACAGTTCTTTATGAAATATGAATTTTGACCGTAATATAGATTACCAGCTTGAAAATGAGAATATAAATGTAAAACTAATTTGGTAAGAACGAAGGAAATCAGTTCTTTGGAAAATTGTTTTAAAATAAAAAAAAAGTCAAATAAAAAGAGGAAGGTGTGCTTATGTTATCACGGCCGCGTGACCAAGTTCTTTATTCGCTTGGAAAAAGTGCCATCTCCTAATCATTTAACCATTAACAACTTTCCCCTCAGTTGTTGGATTCCCACAAACGTTGTGTTTATTGAGATCACCTTATTTTGTGTACCGAATGCTTTTTAATGATCAAGAATCAGGCTTAGTAACTTCGATTTTAAAGTTGTTAGGCCTCGGTATAATTTTGTCTGATTCTTACTTCCAATGTTCTACAATCTGTTTTAGCATTTGTATGATGTCTTAACACACATTGACTACGTATTATGGTTTCATTCGCGTTTAAATGACTAAGTCATCTTTCTTGTCTTATTCCCTTGGTCCCACGAGGATTCTTTCATTTTGCTCAAGATTTATGAGCCATTGATCTTCGATGATAATTCTTCCATGATATCTCCTTCCCCATTCTTCTCTTCTCTTCATTATTGTTATTGATTTTGTTGTTCTTGTAGTAGTACTTCCTCACCTTCATTATCTTTTCACTCTTGGTCAACCTTTTGCTATAAATCTTTCACCTCTCCTCCTTCTATTCTTCTTTTGGTTCTGCCTGCTCGTAACTTTCAAATCTTCGTTTTAGTGTTTACTTCTTTTATGATGCTTATTGTACTTTACTACGCACCCCCCCCCCTCCCCATCCTCCAAGGACGACGGAATTGTTTCCTTTTCAATATTTGTGAGCTATTTTCTTTTCCGTCTTCACCTCCACCTCTACTCCTCATTATCCCCCTCTTCCACCTCCACATCATTCCTCTCTTCTGCGTCTTCTTCATCTTCGGCCTGTACCAACTCATCTCCTTTCTATTGCTCTCGTTCTCTGCTCCTCCCCCCTCTATACCACATTCCTGTTCTTCTTCCCCCCCCCCCACCCCACCCTCTCTCTCCTTCTCTCTCTCTCACTCTCTCTTCGCCGTCTCCTCCTCCTCCTGCTGCTCCCCCTCCCCCTCCAAATTCCACATGCTGGTAGCTCTGTGAGATATGAGAATGTTCTATACTTTTGATATTAGATTAATTGGCCTCGTAACTCGAGCTCCCTTTGTCAGATATCACTTGCCAATAATATTTGATTTACAACTCATTGAGACAGACTAAGACTTGCTTTGTTGAGTGCGTGACGTCAATCAGTTTTCGATTTCCCTCTTCTTTCCCTTCCTTTTTTGTGATCATATATTGTTTACGTAAACATGTGATATTGCAACGAGGTGGCGTGCACTAAAGCCTGTTAGATTCAGATTAAATAAATCGGTAAGAATGGATATAAAGTTTGTGTCCTATCATATCCATTGTCCAGTATAAAAGCAGACGCAACGGCCTTTTATTTGATTGGCGTGACTGGGACTTCGATATGATATGTGACCTGTCACGTCGCAGTGATGCAGCTTAGTCCACATGTTTAACCTGTCGACTCGTGACGTCGTGATGTGTTCTCGTAACCTCCCACCTTCACAGTATCAAAGATGCATCGTTCCGTTACCTTGGCAAGGTTATTTAAGTACCAAGTTTGGAGAACCCCGCATATTTCATGCGCGTTTGGTATTGAGAGGGTAAAGGGTTGATGGGCGTGGTGATGTGTGTGTATGTGTGTGTGTGTGTGTGTGTGTGTGCGTGTGTGTGTGTGTGTGTGTGTGAAGGGGGGATGTTGATGTGTCTGTACGTATGTGTTCTTGGTAAACAAAGTTTGTATCAAAGCGTAAAGGTGATTTGTAACGGGAGGTTTGTAAAAAAGAAATAAAAATATCAGCGAAAAAAAAATCTTTCAGGCTTTCTTTCATCTGATTTTGTACATGCGCCTGTGATACAAATGGAAAAATTCAAAATAAAGTGTAAAAATTGCTCGTTTAACAATTGTTTAATTCAAATTCAATTCTACCCAATATTTACCGATTGATCCTGAAAACTCATTTTGAAGGAGCAAATGGATTTAGCCGCGATTAGAAAAACCTTTCATTTTGCGTGTTTTACTGGCGCATTTATCATGCCAAAGGGCTTCTCAGGAATTGCGTGGCATACTGAAGTGTTTTTCTCAAGTGGAAGACGGGAAAAAGACTGTTCAAACATTCTTCATTTCAGGATGTTCAGGGATAAGATCATCAAAATAAACAGACATTGCGACATCCTGAGTGTTGTGCTGATTGTTATGCAGACTGATTGGATACGAGACCATTTTACCTTCGTATCATTATCACCATCATCATCATCATCATCATCACCACCACCAGAGCCCTCCTGGAGAACTTGCTCTCACCTTTCTCTCGTCTATTTTCCCTTCTATTTTTAGTTCAGCTCCGACGCGATTCGCTAAATGAGTCTTCCGAATATAGCTTAGAGTATTACCACTCGAGACGGGATACTCCGTAAACGAGATGGTCGATTGTTTGTCATTGTCTACAGCTAGTTATTTACCCAGTTTCTGGTCTGTTTTCTGTTTGATCATGTTTATATCATAATATGTTTATGTATACATATCTCTCTCTCTCTCTCTCTCTCTCTCTCTCTCTCTCTCTCTATATATATATATATGTATGTGTATATATATATATATATATATATATTTTTTTTTTTTTACTCTTTCTCGTTTATTAACGTGGTATATAGTTGTATTAGCTACATTTTTATTAGAACACGTTAAAGGAGAGGTTTGTAGACTATTCTCTCCGCTATTATTTTGTCCGATCATGACCTTGTTGGTTCTGATGAATGCCATGTATCATAATTTCTGTGGTATGTGTCCCATACATGTACATACTCAACTGTTTAACGATTGTTTTCTATCCTTCTTTCTGTTTGCCCATTATTCCCCTTTGTTCAAACGCTTGCATTTACAAAACATAATGTTAGGTCTGTTAGGCACTCCGTCTAGGTCATTAAATGATCATAGATGAGTGTAACTTAGAACAAAACATTGATTGTAGGTATTACGTACCTGAAGAATTCAATCCTACTAGTGCACAAGGTTCTCATCAAACACAATGTTTAAGTTTTTTGCATTGTAATGCTAGGAGTCTCTCCAAAAACTATGAAAATGTGAATGTCTTGTTATCTTCTTTGACATTCAGTTGCTCAATTCTGGGCATCACTGAAACATGGTTAAATGCAAATTCTCCTCCACTTTTTACACTTGAGGGTTACAAGGCAGTTCGTAAAGACAGGGGAAAAGGCCGTGGCGGTGGTGTTCTCATGTATATTTCAGAATCATTATCATTCAAAATCAGACATGATCTCTCACTTCCTAGCGAAAGTGCAGAGCTGTTATGTGTTGAGGTTGATCTTCCGAGAGAAAAGAATTTTATTGTCTGTATAGTATATAGGCCTCCACATACAGATATTGATAGTTTTTTAGGTGATCTTGAATCGCTTATGGCAACCATCAATTCTTTGAATAAGTCTGCTTGTGTAATGGGTGACTTTAATATAGATTTATTGAGCAGGACTCCTAATGCTCTTCGATTTCAAAATATCTTAGATTCCAATGCGCTTAATGTAATGATTGATAAACCAACTAGAATTAGTGAACAGTCATCAACACTTTTAGATAATATCTTCGTGAAAACTGACAAAGGTTATTCTCAATCTGGTTTATTTTACTGTGAGATATCTGATCATCTCCCTGTGTTCTGCATGTTATATGACGTACTTACGATTGGAACTAAGAAAAAGGAAATTGCCAAAAAAAGATATATTACCGAAGAAAACATTTCGTGCTTAAATGATGACCTAAAGTCGGAAGATTGGAGTAGTGTGCTAGCATGTAATGATGCTGAGATGGCTTATGAACTATTTTGGAAAAAAATCTATCTCTATTTTGATAGGCACATTCCAGTTTTAAAGCAATCCAATAGTAAGAGTACAGGAAAACATCCATGGATTACTAAAGGTATTCTACGGTCCATTAAAAGGAGAAATGTCTTATACAAGAGAAGCAAAAAGAAACCTTCACCGGACCATGTTCATGAATACAAGAAATATCGAAATAAATTGACGTCAATTATCAGATCCTCACGAGAAATGTTTTACTCCAAACGGTTTGAGAATGCAAGTGGCAATATGTCTTCTACCTGGAGAATTGTAAAGGATATTTTGTGTAAGCGCAGCACGACTGAGGCCCCACAGAAAATGTGTCATGAAGATAAAGAAATCACTTCCGCAGATGATATTGCTGATGCCTTCAATGTCTATTTCACTAATATAGGTCCAGTCCAGGCTAATAAAATAAATACAGAGGGAACTAATTATAGGCAATATCTTAGTGAGCCATCTGAACACTCTCTTTTCCTTATGCCAACTGATTGCATAGAAGTACTTAATATAGTGAAGTCACTGAAAAACAGTCATTCTTGTGGTCATGACGAAATGAGTACATCATTGCTGAAACAAATCATTGGTTCTATTGTAAGGCCGTTAGTTCATATTTGTAATGTTTCGTTGTCGACTGGTGTATTCCCATCACCCCTAAAACTGGCCAGGGTTATACCTGTTCATAAAAAAGATAATGTCATGAGTATCGCTAATTATAGACCAATCTCAATATTACCTAGTTTTTCTAAGATACTAGAGAGAATTGTTTACAATAGGCTGTATAACTTCCTTGACAAAAATAGATGTCTTAATCCTGACCAGTTTGGATTTAGGAAGTCTCATTCAACCGACCATGCGTTGCTGAAATTTTATGACCATGTATCTCGAGCTCTGGCCGCCCGTGAGCATGCCGTTGGTGTATTTATGGACCTCAGCAAGGCTTTTGACACGCTTGACCACTCAATTCTGTTAGGCAAACTAGAGAACTATGGAGTGCGGGGCATTGCCTTGCAATGGTTTACTAGTTATCTGTCCCAGAGAAGGCAGTACACATGTTTCAATTCTGTGAATTCCAAAGTATTAACGTTAAAGTGCGGTGTCCCGCAGGGTTCCATATTAGGTCCGCTGTTATTTCTCATTCATGTCAATGATATTTGTAATGTATCTCCCACCTTGAATTTCATATTATTTGCTGATGATACAAGTGTTTTCTTATCTCATCGTGAAATCCACACACTTGAGAATATGATTAATGAGGAGCTTCCTAAATTAACTCTTTGGTTTAGAAGCAATGTACTTTCTCTCAATGTACTAAAAACTAATTATATTCACTTTAAAGGTCGAAAGTCTTGTGATCAACACCAGCTCAATGTATTACTCGATGGTGTCCTATTAGAGAAAAAGACTTGTACAAAGTTCCTTGGGGTACATATCAATGAGACTCTTGACTGGAGTGATCATGTGAAGAGCATTATAACGCCAATTTCTCGCAATATTGGCATATTGTACAGAGTAAAATATTTTGTGCCAATCAGAATACTTCTTGTGTTGTACAACACTCTTGTTTTACCTTATATATCTTATTGTAATATTGTGTGGGCAACATCCAGGAATATTACTGAAAATATCATACTGTTGCAAAAGAAAGCTATTCGCATATGTGCTGGAGCTGGGTTTCGTGACCACACTAATCCCTTATTCATCAAGCTAAAGACCTTGAAGGTCGATGACATAAATTTCCTCCAAACCTCCATCTTTATGTATCGTCATAAATCCAACCTCTTGCCCGTTTCATTTTCTACCATGTTTCAGCCTAACAGCGCTGTACATTCCTATCCAACAAGACAAGCGACTAAGTTGCATGTATCCAATCCACACACCATGTTAGCACATAAATCAATTAGGCATAGGGGTCCAGATGTGTGGAATTCTTTGCCAAATAAACTTTGCAATATGTTGACGGAACATTTGTTTAAACGTACTCTCAAGCACATGCTCCTCTCTAACATGTAAACAATTGTTCATAACCTTGTTTTGATGATAAGCAATCAATTTGTTTTGTTAACCTGATGTGAGATTATCTTACATTATGTGGGCCATAGTTTCTATGACTACTTAATGTTCTTAGTGTATTTGTTTTGTCTGTTTGTTTGTTTTTTGGTCTATTAGTCGACACCGACCTGACATTTTTGTTCTTGTTTTGCATCTGTTTCTTGTATTATTCATATCATTGGCGTTTATATTTTGATATGAATGTGACAACTCCATATCAAAGTGGTTCATTGGGCAACCCCTACTCCCCCCCCCCCCCCATCTCTTCTCATTTTCGCTTGTATTTTCTTTATAATATTTTTGTATAAAGTGTAGGTAAGGGTTATATATCAAAACAAGCAAGTATTACTTTGAATGCATGTTATATTGAGTGTTATCTTATCTGCATTTGTTATGTTTTTTTGATAAGAAAGGTGTGGCAACCCTTCAAGCTGTAAGCTTATATTGTCAGACCTCTGTATGTTCAACTGTGTACAAGTATATGTATGTCTTGATGCTTTGTACATAACTCTAATAGATTATCATTTGTCACATGTATACTTTATATGCTATTTTTCGTATCACATTGTTTGTTATTGTTGAACTATGCAGGAATGAATGAATAAATAAATAAATAATAAATAAATAATCAGCGCGGTAATCGAACGATCGCTGGATCGTAGTCTAAGCTTCAGACGGTTTAGTCTGGCTAAACTACGAATGCAGATTACCCTATGTAGCGTTTTTCTACTCGATAACTCGTTCGCTCGTCTAGAAAGTAGACTAGGCAGAGAGTTGATTGCAGGCGGCTTTTTCTTTGAGGCTAAGCACCCTATCAGAGAATATCATAAACATAAACAGGAGTGTAAATGACAGAAATGTAGAGCATCGTGGCGGAACCCGATGATGACGTTTGTCAGTTCTGAAAAACGTGGGCGAAATGGTCCCGAGCCGACCTACGCACACCGGCATGACCAGAAACAGGTTATGTGCAGGGCATGTGCTGGTACGTAAGTGTGTGTGTGTGTGAGTGTGTGTGCTTGTGTGCTTGTGTGTGTATGCGTGTGTGTGTGTGCGTGCGTGAGTGTGTGCGTTTGTGGGTGGGTATATGCGTGTGTGTATTTGTTTGTGTATGTGTATGTGTATGTGTATGTGTATGTGTATGCGTGTATAATATTATGTGCATGTGTACGTGTGTTTAGGTGTGTGTGTGTGTGTCCATATGATATATGCATACGTATGTATTGTTAAGTGTTTGTCTGTGTGTATGTGCGTTGTGCGTTTGTATAAACATGTGTGTGCGTGTGTGAGATGGAAAGAGAGCGGAGGAGAGAGACGAAAGGACAACCCCCCCCAAAAAAAAAAAAAAACAAACAAACAAACAAACAAACAAACAAACACCTATATTATACTGACGTCAAAAACAAAACCATTAATTCTGCAACCCTGCGTCGAGTCATCAATAAATTATCGTTCGAAAATAATCGCTCTTAATGACAACAAAGTACCCGGGGGAAGGCGTATGAACTGCACATGACCCGAAGACACATCATATTCAATATCGATGCGTCTAGAGATGCAAAATAGGATGTTTGTAAGAGTTTAGGAGTCGATGACACCCGGCGGAGAAGACATATTAGTCATTTATTCAAAGAGTGGCAACGTGTTACATGAACGAGACTATGACGCCTTGCCATGGTGAATGAGAATGAGTAACGATTAATCAATCACCCATAGAAACAAACATTATCAATAATCAATAATCATTTTTAGGAGCCAAGATGAGTCAAACTCGAGTGGGCTTTAATTTTCGTTTATTGCCAGTATTTGTCTGTAGACGCGCATTCGTCGCTGACAAAAAGAAACTCGTTCGAAACCCAGAGAAGTCCCATGCGATACAAGAAGATGATATTTACCTCTCCTCGCTTATTTTTAGTTCGTTTGCTGTGTATGTTCAAAATTATTTATATCCTAAACCAAGTCTCAAAATAGGAAGCCAATGGCAATCTTGTGGTTATTTAATGCCATACGGTAATTCCAAAATACGTTTATGAAATACCTGAATATTAAATTACAAATGTTATCTTTTTGAAATAAAATGTACATGATTGCAGAGTGTTATAGAATAGCACTTCACTCCTATACTAAATAAGGCGGGGTCTTGCAAACATTCTGATTCGTGCGTCAGTGTGGCTAGTAAAACAGTATCAACAGTTGAACTTTTCCAGAGAGCGCTGACCTAAATGTAGAGTAGTCGTCCAGGGTTCGCTACAACGAGGGTCAAGGGAATGGGTATATACAGAAAGAGAGAGAGAGAGAGGGGGGGGTAGAGATTATGAATACGAGAGAGGGTGAGGAAGAGAAGGAGTGAGATGAAGGGAGATGGAAAGGGAAACGAGAGAGAGTGAGAAAGAGAGAGAGAGAGAAGGGGGAGAGGGAGAGAGAGGGGGGGAAGGAATGAGAGAGAGAGAGAGAGAGAGAGGGGGGGGGGGGAGGGAGAGGGGGGGGGAGGAATGAGAGAAAGAGAGAGAGAGAGAGAGAGGGATACAGGGACATATGAGGTGGAAACGGTTTCTCATTTTTGGCTTGGAGCCAACTTTGACGCTCCGGTCAAGTTCATTTCGTCGCCTAATCGCTCGTACAATGGAAAGTTTCCGGAAGAGGACCTCCCACCGATTTGGGATTCCCTGGACACTTGGCGTCAGGCCACGTCTCGCGTCGTATGATCATCAGCGGAGAGCGATGGCTGCTAAAGAGTTAAAGACATGAACAGGCATCGTTTGTGTGCGTAGGTAGCGATCTTGGAGGAACCATTGGGAAGAGCGATTCGGAGAAATTGGCCCATTTTTAGGTCAGCGCACTCTGGGTAGGTTCACGGCCCAACAATTCCCCACCCCTCTCTCTCTCTCTCTTTCTCCCCATCCATTTTTTTAAATACAAAATTTGAACTACTATGGCACAATTTTTTTTTTTTTTTAAAAAGCCTATAACTTTCTTTAAACATTTATGATTTCTCTCAAACTCTTATTGTTCGGATTTGACATAATTCAACTTTGCCTCCAGGGTTCATTCTCTGCGAACAAAGCATGTGATTTTCATGTTTTTATTTAAAGCTGAAGGACGAAAACGTTATCTTCATAAAAAAAAAAAACAGTCGGAAATGCCAATAAAGAGCTACCATTTGCCATATCGCCGAATTTTATTGATAAAATGTCTTTGGTTTCCACCCCCACCCCTCCCCCTTCTCTCCCCAGCCGTATCTTCTTGTCGATGATCCGAGCGACCAGCGTTTGAATGCAGGTCACAGATAAGTTGTAAGTTGTAAGCCAACGAACAAGCCATGAAGCCCTTGAAAGAAGAAAACCCGCCCACTTTGCTGGCAGGAATGTCAGATTAATAACATGCCGTGCAATATATCTCATAACATGAATACGCGGCAAAATAATATCGTCCGTCTTGAAACAGTTTGCCAGCGACTCATGATCATCGAAAAACAAAAATGTGATTAATGTATCCCACCTGACCTACAAGTCATTCCAGTTTTGTCAACTGTAGTATCTTAAAACCCAAAGAGGTAATTATATTCATAATTATCCCTGTGGAAGAAAATACTCGCCTCATAAATATAAACTGCATAAATATGAATATACTTAAAGGAACTTTCAATATCAAAACAAGTAATTGTCAATAAAACATGATAAAAAGCAAAATATCTGATGGACGGAGCAAAATAAGATTTTGAAGAAAATCGAGAACTGTTATTGGCAACTTGGCTGCAGATACTGCGTTCATCTTTCCAATATTTTGGTCTCCAAGATGTCATAATTATATTTCCATCAAACTACCTACCCCATGAGCGAGTTGCCCATTTTCCTTCGAAGTAGCGATCTTCGTATCATGAACACATTCATCACTTTCTTTATGCGTGACCGAATTTGTTGTTGTCAATTTTTCTCTTCTTCTATTTCTGTTCCTTCTTCGAAAGCATCGAGACTTGCGTTTTCATGGTATTGTATTTCTTTTTGTTCGTCCAGACAGGTATGTGCTGCTTGGTCAGGTAAACCAGGTAGATGTCATGTAAACACAATAAAAAAAAAAGTAAGCCCCCCCCCCCCCCCCCCCTAAGCAAAATAGCATAACTTTTTATCGAAGAGGTTGTGGGAAAAATAATTTAGCAGGATTGTTTCTTAACTTATTGACTAACTTCTGTATTAAAATCACATTCATCCAATTAGTCATGCATGAGTGGGCAAATTTTAAAGGCAAAAAATGTCACTTTTCAAAAGTCACAAGGCTAATTGTTCATGCCGTTTTAACATTACATTTTGGAACTTTTTGTGCGTTTTTTAACGTGTTTTCACTCAACCATGACACGAAAATGACTTCTTATATTTACATAACAGGTCATATTACATCTTTGTCAAAATATCCAGAGTTTTATTTTTTGCACCAAAATAAAGGGATTTTAAAAGTTTCAAACTCAAAACAGATGAGTATTTGTTAAACGGTGCTCACTCAACCAGAACAATGGGTTAATTTCATATGACAGAATCCCAAAATTACGTTTTTGCCTTTAAAATTTGCCCACTCATGCATAATTAATTGGATTAATGTGATTTTCACACAAAAGTTCGTCAATAAGTTAAGGAACAATCCTGCCAAATTATTTTGCCCAAAACCTCTTCAATAAAAAGTTATGCTTTTTTGCTAAGGATGGGGGGGGGGGGGGGGGGGGGCTTACTTCTTTTGTTGTGCTTAGTATGGAGGCTCAACGTGTGTTGTCTTTCAGTCAGACAACGCTGCGGGTCTTGCTTCCCTGTTACTAGGTTAATCTCTGATACACTTCACCTCAGGAATGTCTCAAAAGGAGATCATTCAGTCTGGAACTTGGCATAATAGTGGTCCTATCGTCTGGACACCAGATGTGAGAAAGGTCAAGGTCAATTCGACCAACCATGTTTCGTGCACTCACCGGAGTGCGTTGACCTCCATAGAGTGAATGGTCAACCTACGTGTAATGTACTTATCAGGCACTGTCAGTCAGATAAAAACCTGAATTGCAGACTAACTCGTATAAGGAGACTCAATATTTACTAACAAGTACCCATAATAGGGGATTCAATGTTAATATACAGGAACAAATATTTATAATTTTGCTCCCTTCTGTATCGAAACTCATAATTCAATTATGGTAATTTGTCAATGGAGTTATGAAATCGATTTGGTCAATTATGGCAAGTTCCGTTTATGGCATAATGACTTTGCCATAGTTTGGAGATTTCCAATAATGACAATCATTTCTCTATGAAATACCCCCCTGGACCTTTCCACAAAAAATATTAGTTATAAATGGTTGATGTTTGTTATATTCTGTTTGTTATTTTGATTATATAAAACCACCTGAACGTATGAACTGTCATTTTGAGTAGCTGCATTTTTCTTTTTTTCAATCTTTAAAGGGATAGTTCACCCTGAGGGTAAGTTGGTTTCAGAAACGTGAAAGAAACATCTTAATAAATGTTTGACGGAAATCGGTGAATGGAAAAGAGAGTTATCAGATTTTGAAATTTCAAGTTTGTGACGTCATCTATGAGGTTCTCTCCCATAATGTTTGTGTACGATTACAATTACATGAATTGCTCTTTTTCTATTTTTGACAACGGATTTTTTTTTTCATACTGGAATGTGTGTAAAAACGTATTTCTTGTGATGTATCAAATGCACAGGTACAAGGATGCATATTTTTTTTTTTAGAAAATGCACATTTTCGAAAAAAAAAAATTGGATACAACATTGTGGTAAAGCACCTCGCACGTGACGTCGCAAAATCACAAATTTAAAATGTCATATCTTTCTTATCCTTTGACGGGTTTTCATAAAACCTTCACTAATATGTTTCTTTCATGTGTCTGCTTCTATTGAAAGAAAAATAATTTCAGGATGAACTATCTCTATAAAGTCAAGATGCTAGTCTCTCTACATGCACCTGTTTGAGAACGTGGCTCAATTCAGTCACTGGAGTCGGATCCCATAAAGTCCCGATCTATCTCTATGGAGCTTTAACAATCCAGGAATCTCCCCGAATTCAATGAACTTCCCAACTTTGACACGAAGTTATCTCCTTCACCCTGACATCGCCCATTCATTCCGCGTCGTAAAATTTTAAACGAAGTCATGATTATAGTCACCGATACTAGTACGAGCAACTATTCATGATCTAAACATGGACGCTGAGTCCCTCGTCAATCTAATTTGGTAGTAGTTTATGCAATCTTATATGATCTTGGTGTATCGTTTGTTCTTCCCTGTCTCTCGGATTGTTTTATCCCTTCTTTAATGTCACATCTGACTCTTTTTAAAACGAATTTTCAACTCTTCGTGTTGTCCCCGCCTCCTAATCTAATAACAGTTTTAGCAGCATCTTTCTACTTTATCTCTTTGCAAATCATGTCCTTTATTCGTAAATGAGTTTTTAAAGACGTAGATGGAGAGAGAGAGAGAGAGAGAGAGAGAGAGAGAGAGAGAGAGAGAGAGAGACAGACACACAGACAGACAGAGAGACAGACAGACAGAGGGAGAGAGAGGGAAAGGGGGGGGGGAGTATAAACAGAAAGGGAAAGAGGAAGAGAAAGAAAGGGAGAGAGAGAGAGGTGATGTGAGGTGAGGGAGAGAAAAGGATGGGAAGGAATGCGGGGGGGGGGGGGGGGGTAATGTGCGTTTGCTCGTGCTTTGTCTGTGAGGGTTGGTCCGGTGGAGGTCGGTGGTAGTGGGGGAGGGGGAGAGGGAGGGTGAGGATGTGCGACGAAAAGGTAAACCTCGGACAAGGACGATGAGCTTATTCGACAAGGCAGCGCGAACGAGTCGCCATATTAAATGTCCAAGGATATCGAGTGGCTGTAGGCTTGCAAACCCACATCACAGAGCCCGAACATTGGCTACGATATTGTCATGTGACCCCCAGACCCCTGCCCCTCGGATACCAGACAGAAAGAATAACATTCGCTCGAATAAGTCCTGATAAGTATCGCCATTTCTTATAAGGTTATTTGCTGAGTAGTGTCCGGCCTCCTCACCTCGAAGGCTACGGGATAAAGTTTGCGGTGGTATTCCGTAGAAAAATGGTTTTAACCTCCCAAAACTGAACATTGAAAACAGACAATTAGGCAGAAATCGACCATGCTCGGTACAGTGGGCGGGCGATGTGCATGGATCGAAGAACACGAATACTCCCGCGTCCCCGCGTGTTTCCCGCCCTCAAACATGATGTGCATAATCATGTCTCTGTGCGTGATACATGGATTCTACATAGCGACAGGAAATATCGTTAAATGGATACTTCACCCTGAAATTATTTTGGTTTGAATAAAAGGAGACACATGAGAGGAACATATTAGTGAAGGTTTGACGAAAATCGCTTCAACAGAAAGAAAGTTATTAGATTTGAAAATTTTGATTTTGTGACGTCACGTGCTAGGTGCTCTCAAATGTAATGTTGTGTACTACTTTTTCCATAATTGCCTTTTGTATGTTCTTTGATTAAGGAATACATTCTTTTTTTCATAGCAACATATGTGTAAAAACATTCGTCTATTATGATATATCAAATGAACAGGTGAAATGGTAAATATCTTTTTGAGAAAATAGACATTTTCCAAAACAATTGTACACAACATATTCGGGAGAGCACCTCGCACGTGACGTCACAAGATCAAAATTTTAAAATCAAATAACCTTCTTTTCCTTTGACCGATTTTCGTCAAACCTTCAGTAATATGCTTCTTTCATGTCTCTCCTTTTATTGAAACCAAACTAATTTCAGGGTTAACTATCCCTTTAACCCGTTCTAAGTATTGAGTGGGATTTGTGTGCATTACCCCCTTTTCTTGTGAAAATGCGACGACGTCATCGGAAAGAGCAAAGTTTTGCCGGAATTCGATTTCTCCTATGTTGTTCTGGACATAGATTGTATTCATTAGTACACCGGACAATTTTCCAGGCGTGCTTTCGAGTTTAGTTGTAGTTCTAAAGCTACATTCATTTTGTGCCGGGCGTGTGCTGATAAAACACATCACGAGTCAAATACTAAATAAAGCAGCATTTTGTCTGGCGCACAGGGAAATCCTAACAAAATATGTTATTTTAGATTTATGAAGTGGGTCCATGGGCAGGAAACCGGCCATTTCATTCACGTTCAATCACAAATATTTTCTCGAAATCCCCACGGCCACCAACGACACTCACGAGATAACACGAAAGCTCCATGTTTCCGAACTCGTCAGTAAAATAGGACACGGTACGACGTCATTGCCTACGTCACAATGTTCACAAGTTGGACCCCCTCACCGAGGTTCAAAGACATGGCTGTAAGCTCGAGAGGAAGACAAAACATGTGACAAATCGTTTATGGCTGAACATAATTCGAATCAACAGATCAAGATCACATAGCAGCGGAAAAGAAGATAAATAGTGGTGATTGAAATAAAAGTCACCGCGACTTATACTTTGCCAATTAACATTCATGTTGAGCAGGACAACAACGAACGAAAACATCTGGGGCGAACTACAATGAAGAAAAACGGAGAGAAGAAAAATTAACTAGGTGAATTAACCTGCTCAGTCCCATGGGAACACACGTGTAAAAAATACAATAGGGCTTTCACAGCTTGGTACTGAGAGGGTAATTTTCTTTTAAAAAATACATTAAAAAAAGAGAATTGTAAAGTGACTAGTCTTATGTCTAGTCTACATTCTATTCTGCAGTTTGGATTTATATTGTCCAACCGCATGGGAGCCAGGCTAGCCTTCATCATGCTCATTTGCCCAGCATTTGACCGCTAGATGACTCCACTGGAATTGGGTCATGGCTTGAGTGGGCCCCAGCGCGAAAACGAGATTCGGAAAGTTTCACTTATCCCCTCCGATCATGCCGACGCGAGGGGAGGAGAGGCGAGGAGGCGGTGGAGAGGTTTGCCATGGTGAGAGGTCGAGCGTAGAGAGGGGGGAGATATACATGTATTTAGAAAGAGAGGGTCAGAGAAAGTGAGAGAGGGGAAGAGAGAGAGAGAGAGAGAAAGAGAGAGAGAGATAGAGAGAGAAAGAGAGACAGGGGGAGATGAGGAGACAAAGAGACAGACATACAAGCACACAGACAGAGGGAGAGCGGAGAATTTGGAGAGAAAGAGAGACAGAGCGTTGAATTGGGAGAGACAGAGAGAGGCAGAGGAGAGAGAGACAGAGACGGGGACAGAGACATCAGGAGATGGAGGACGAAAGTTCTTCTTATTCTTCCTCTTCCTCTCCTCTTCATTTTCCTTCTTCGTATCGCTATACTTCTTCATCTTCCGTACTCCACCATAAATTTCGTTTCATCAATCGACTTCAGACGACACCCTTTTCCAATCCCATCCCCGTAATGCGGGCTGAATCCAATCGTCTGGTCGAAGATTTGTTGAAACAAATAAAATCGCAAGGTGGTCTTCTATACATAGATTGGCGGGATCAAGTAGATTTGTCACCCTAGAGGACGGGATTGGGATCAAGCAAGTTGAAGCAACCTGTCGACTCAAGTCAAACCAAGGATGTATGTATCGAGCATCCTTGGTCAAACGAGCACGCTGCGTTGGTGGAGAGAAAACTAGGGCTGGGGGAGTGGAGGGTGGATGAGATAGAGAGAGAGAGAGAGAGAGAGAGAGAGAGAGAGAGAGAGAGAGAGAGAGAGAAGGGGGGGGGTGGAATGGATATTAAAAAAAAAGCAATGCAGAGAGGAAAGATATTTAAAAAGAGAATAGAGATGAAAGAGAGATGGAGAGAGAGAGAGAGAGAGAGAGAGAGAGAGAGAGAGAGAGAGAGAGATGAAATTGATGGTTGCCCACTTTTCCAAATATTCCGAAATAAACATAAACATTTATTGCGCCGGTTTGTTTTTTAGCTTGAGTTTTAAGAAAATTCCGCCACTGAAAATGATTTGGGATCGTGAAAAATTTCCATTTAATAAAATAAATTCCATAGCTTAATCATCCTGTGTCTATCACCTTTACATTAAACCTGTGTGATGAGTTAGTGATTAGTTCACATCCTTTCATCTTGCCATTTTTGTTTATTTGTAGTCAAGATGTGATAGCCAGTTCGTGTCCTTGGCGATATGCTAGACCGATATCATGAGTTGTAAATACAGAGCAGTCCTTTCTCATATGGACTGGAGGAAAACAAAACAGACCAAAGGTACACAAAACGTGCTGTAGTTGGCTCGGGCTGAAATTGAACTTTCAAAGACCTGCAGTCTACGTCATTTCAAGCATGTCAAGTGTGTTTCTAGGAAACGTGGGGTTTGTAAACGAAATGTCTGGCAATTACTGGAACATTGAAGCCATGGCAGGCAGTCTGCCAGAAGACAGTGTCGTTTGGTCATGTTGATGTTGTCTCTTGTAGAGCGCATCACTTGAAGTGGACTTCTTTTGGAAAGCGTTGTTTGGGTGCTCGCGCTCCTAGCGCCAGTCTCTGTCTTTTCTCTTGGCGCCCTCTTCGAAAAGTTCTCATAATCAACACTGATGTTGAGGAGGATGCCCCTTCTCCGTTTGTCTGTCTGTCTGTCTGTCGAGATATCTCTCTGGTCTTCCTCTCACTCAATCTGCCTGTCTCATTATCATTTAACTTCTTCCTTTCCCTTCTCCTCTTCATACCCTTTTCTCCTACTGGACACCGTCTCTTCCTATTTATCATTGTAATTTCTTTTATTCTTTCTTAGTCCTTTACCTTTCATTTAACCCATGTCTTCACTCTTCTCTCGCCGTCTCCCCTATTCTTTATTGTCCCCCGCCGCATTACCCTTTCCCCCTCCATCTTCTCTTTTGACCATCTCATTTTTGGTACTAAAGGAATCGTTTACCTTGAAATTAAGTTGGTTACAATAAAAGCAGTCACATGAAAGAAACATATTAGTGAAGGTTTAAAGAAAATCCATCAAAGGGTTAAAACATTTGTGATACTTTAAAGGTTTTGTTTTGTGACGTCACGTACGAGATGCTCGCCCGTATGTTGTGTACATTTGTTTGTGGAAAATTTGCATTTTTTCAAAAGATATGCATCTTTTTACTTATGCATTTGATTCATCATTAGAAATACATTTTTCACACATACCTGTATGGAAAAACATAATTTCCTTGTCAGAAAACAGAAAAAGAGCAATTTTATGGAATTATACTGTACACAATACATGGGACAGCACCTCGTACGTGACGTTACAATATTTAAATGTCAAAATATCACAAATGTCTTATCCTTCGGCGGATTTTAGTCAAACCTTCCCTGATGTGTTTAGTTTATGTTTATGATTTTATTGATACTAATTCATCTTCAGGGTGAGCTATCCCTTTAACCCAATCATTTCTGTTTTATTCTCTCTCCCTCCCCACCTCATTACACCCATATATCGATCACTCCTTCCTCTATCTTTACATATATTTCAATGTATCAATACATCTCTCCACTTCCTCCCTGCGTTACTCTCCCTCTCTCACAGCCCCCCCCCCCCCCCCCCCCCTCTACCCCGACCCATCTTCTCAGCTGCCAAGTCACGTGCTGCCACACCAAATCAACGTTTTACCGATTTCCATATCATTCCAGGTTCACACAAGGACAGACACATGCCAAAAGCTCGTTGTTAATTGGACGAATATAAACAAAGGCGGTAATTTTTATTCGAGTAATGTCGGGAATTGTATCTCCGAGCTATAGATGTCCTTGGGCTGTGAAAGGAGGTCATAGCACAGCCGCGTGTGAACTTTCCTTCTCAATTTTCTTTATTTATGTTTCTCCTTCCAATCCCGTCCATACCCCGTAAACCTATTTCACCACTTCTGTCTTTTAGCTTTGGTAGGTTCAATATCACGAAAACCCCCTTTTCGCTTCTCTCTTTCTCTTTTGACCATTTCACAGAAGAATGGCTTTCGTGGTTTTGGAGAGAATTCCTAAACGTGATGGGGTAGAAAAGAAATCCGTACCTCTTTTTTTCTGCCACTTCGCTTTGAAGAAATATTGGTTCCATAGTGGGGTAAAGAAAACGAAGGCGAAACAAATACTGGATTCGCCCAAAAGTTTCCTGATATCACGACTGGGATAGCATTCTCCTCCCTTATGAAAAAAATCCCACAGGTCCTGTTCGCATTTTTGAATCCCGCTTACGAAATTCATCAGAGCACCTTTTCGGATTGGATAACCTTGCATCTATGACTTCTGCTATCACAGGGGGAAGGTGATCGCTTACGTCAGAGCGATTGTTCTTTTGGTTTTATTAGAAAAGAACTTTTACGGCCGTTTATAGGACGGAAACCTTTTTCAACAAAACTTCGGCTCCCATCAAACGATGTGACTGGGGATCAAAAGATGACTTAGTATACCAGAGTAATATTGAGATGAACAGGTATGGGATTTGTGAAGCAATGTATTTCACAATGCTCTGGTAGAAAATTGCCAATCCCTCAGAAAGAGCTCGTACGCAGTTTGCATGCTCAGACGGAGTTTCATAATTGGTCTCGTGAGCGCCATTTTGTTACAAAATGACCGCTTTCAATATAGATACATATGACAGATATTTTCAACAGCAATGGTAGACACATTCAGGTTTTAATCTGAGATTGACATATCTTAGTTTTTAAATGATTCTAAAAATGCTTTACTAGATGTTCTGGATGATACCCTCCGTATAAAATCTTAAAAACCAAGGAAATGTGACATTTATACATAATGAGCACGGGACATCAGTATCGGTTGGAGTTTGTCCTGATATCAAAATGGAGGAGACGGCACATGGTCTGGAATTACCAGAGTGTCCTTTGACTTCCCGTAAGCCTGGAAGCGTGCCATTGTTATTATTTTGGTGATTATTACTATCATAGTCTGGCATCTTTCTCAGATACCGCACTTCAATTCGTGAGATTGAAAGGTTTTTGTAACCACAATGAAATACATCCTCCCGTTTTTTTTGTGTCCGATGATAAGGAGAAGAAAGAGGACAGGACTGCGCTGGCACGATGAATGAACTTAGCGGCATTTTTCTCGAGATGGCGACCGTGATAAACTCCTATGGGAATAGCCGTAGTAACCTCGCTTTGGTCTAGTTTTTGGCAGAGTGCCAAAAGGCCGGCTATCTCCTTGGCTGTCGTGAATGATTGTAAGAGGGTGTACATTTGTGGGGTTGCGAAAACCCTGTCGTGAATATGCCGGGGAATACAGAAAAAACGAAGCAGCAACTATGCAATCACAACCTATAGGCCTGTCACCGGTTTGTTTAAAATGGATACTTACCTGATAAAAGTTTGTCTTAGCTGAACAGCATCTTACGTGAGCTCATGATACACCGAGTTAATATGCAAAGGTAAATGACGCGAGCCAAAATTCACCCATCAAACCGCTGGGGAAAGAAGTAACAATACGAAAAAGAAGAAACAAACCTACGACCGAATATCAAGGTACTAGATCTATAGACAATAAAAACTTAAAGTTACGGGCCATTCACCTTTTCAACGATGTCGTAGAAAGATGCATTCCTTTTGGCAGGAAATCAAGTGCAATATGAAAAATACATCTATACAAAGATCAACACAACGAACGGGAGGGGAGGGGACGGGGGAGCAAAAAACGGAAGTCGAAAAGGCTGTCGCCATTACGCCGGTTTGCTTGGATTTTTATTCAATTTTTTATTTAGGCCCAGACATCTCTTGTCCTCTCTCGTAATCCCCTTGTGCTTTGTGCCAGAAAAGAAGGGGGAAAAGTGCCGCTCTCCGTCCTTTTGATAGTATAATAAGACCGTAATCTTACTACTAAGCGATGCAATGTTTATTTATACGCCTGCCCACCGATTCCCATGATCTGTAGTAAATTGTCAGACTAAACATACACACTTCAAGCCAGATGCGGACAGCTTCTAGCCAGACGGTGGCCAGCCAATCAAAACAAAACTTGTGAATGGCCAGTTGGCCTTAGGCCGCGCCCACAGCACGACCCGCGCTTGCTTCCCATTGGCTGCCCGGCCGGCAGAAGAAGTCAATGAAAGCCACACCCACCCGATTACGCTAGCTAATAAATATTGGATCTTACGTTGCGACAGGAATCATTCAAAATTTTACACCGAATGGGAGAGAACATCTACCAGCTTTCTCACACAGACAACAACATTGCCACCTTCAAACTCCTTCCCACTTCCTTCGTTTGATAGTTGTCATTCTGGCATCTGAGGAGGGAAATCTGGCCCGAAAGCGAGCCCTTGTCTGACTGGTTTTCTGTTCGAGATAGAGCGCGACGTGTTACTCACTATAGTCGGCTCGTGACGATTCTTTGTTGGTCAACAATAGTACTCCACGTGGGTTGCCGCATCATACCGGAGACCGGTACACGTGAACGGCTAGTGCTGGGTAAGTGCGATCTTCACCACGTATACTTACTGTGCTGTGTCGTGACCATACTTCTATGTATGAAGTGAGCTTGCTTCATACATCCTTGATCAGAGCCTTTTTCTAGCTGAATTTTAAATAATGTACGAATGTCTATATAAGTTGGCCTCCTTGGAGACGGGAAGAGAATATTCATATTATATTTGTGTATAACCAAGAGAGTGAGAGAGAGGAGGGGGGTGTATGTGTGTGTGTGTGTGTGTGTGTGTGTGTGTGTGTGTGTGTGTGTGTGTGTGTGTGTGTGTGTGTGTCTGTGTGAGAGAGAGATGATTTCTTTTTTTACGGACGTGTTACAATCAGACTATTTACGTTAGGGACCGACGTTTTGCGTCACCATCCGTAAGACGCTGCCCGGTTTCGAACCACGAACCTTGTCCGATTTCGAACTTCCACTTTCGCTGGGATTACAGTCACATACCACAACGTAAAGTTGTGAGTTATGGAAACGTATTGGTGAGAATGTTTTAATGGATGTGTTTCTTCCCAATTTACGGCATGAAATACATCGTCAGCTGTACAGTTTAGAAACGCTTAACAAATTTGAATTGTGATTCCCTTGGCTAAGGTCGATCGCATGGAGAAAGTCACATCATCCTTGGTCACATTATAAAACCGACACCTGTCACCACTATCGAGCACCAGAGCCGTTTATACTCAGAGTTTGGCCAACTCGATATCACTGGGTGGTAACGTGCCTCGTGTTGCTTTGTTGGGCAAGCAGATAACAAATGAATAAGCGCCATGTTGTTACCTATTGAACAACACTGCCAAAAACTTGCTGAATTTTTGATATCCAAAAATCGTGGTATTATCAAACAATATACTGTTCTGTTCGTGATAATAGTGCAGTACTGCATCATTGGTAACAAGTTACCCCCTTCAGTGCCAGGTAACAGGTGGCTGTATGTGATTTGTGAGCACTGCTGGTGCATTAATTAACATATGGAATATGAAGAGTTAAGAGACTTATTTTTAAGCTACCGCTCTGCACGACCAACTGGATTGAAATGTTCATTGTGGATCGTGCTAAAAGATAGTATTGTACTTGTGCATTCACAACTGACACATTTTGAAAAGGTTTCCAAGTATGTTCAGTCTAAATTAGCAAAACTGCGTGCACTGACGAGCCAAAAGAAAAGTTGAGAGCCGAATACATGTATTAGGACGTCGAAACTTCGTCAAACATAAATCACGCAATGGTAACAATCCCGCGTGTGTACGAGTGTACAATGTGAACGTGTACGTTCGGTCTTGGTATAATATGTGAACGCAGTGCATGAGTGGGTGATGCAAGATCATGAAGGTGATTTTGATCTCTAGATAGATGATCATTGAAAAAAAATTGAGTTTTGGTGCTCAATTCAAAGTAGGCAACCCAGGTCTTAGGCTTAGGAGCGGTTAACGGTTAAACGCATAGCTACATGCATTAGTCATTTATCAATATTGCATCATATTAACCGGAATCATAATCTAGATGGTGGTCTACGTGCGTTATGGGCGCATTAGCTAAGGTGATACGTGATTCTAGCCAAACTAAACAGAGTGAGGTGTGTGTGGGAGTGGCACGTAATCTACGTGAGATCATAATGGGGTATTTGCACAAAATCACGTAACTACGAAGAGCAAAAAAAAACCCCACTTCTCTTCACCTTTAAACATTATTTTCACTTTCGAAATCTACTGTACAAAGTCTACGGCCAAATCCTCCCCCTCTATCCGCTAGAATATTGGTTAACCCTTAATATGCCACCTGTGGATCATGCCACAGTCAATACACACGAATCTCATAGGGCAGCCTTTCGTCTGGCACGCAAACGGTTAATAGTCTGTATGATTACATTGCTTGAAACTCCGCTATGCTCGATAGACTCATGGTGTGTTATACACACTATACACACAATCGTGTTGGTATAGCAGAAAAGGGTCGATATATTCTAAGTCATAACAGTTCACTTCCCTGAGGTATAAGTGCATTCGCCATTCATGTCACGTACATACTATCAATCAGGGATTAGCAGTATGGGGACTCTTTGTATGTTTGTTTTAAAGAACGAATACACAATATTGTCCGTGCCTTACCCGACATAGCAACAACTTTCGTTTGTAAACTGCATTATGTTCTTCCTGAGCGAGAGACAATGATTTTTTGTCACAGCGGGTGGGTGCGTGACTGGTTGCTAGGTCGGCGGAGAAATGTGTGCATAAAATTTGAATATGTTAGTAAAAATGGAATATTGACATGATTGAAGTCGATGCGATCTGACATCTTCAATTGGATCGCTGTCGGCCCGCGTCGGTAACTGTTGGCGACCGACGCCAAAATCTTCCTGACCTTTCTGCGAAAGTGTCAGGCTTACAAAGGAGTGCCTTCCAGACAAAATAGATCACAACCGTTTTTGTTTGAAGAACTAAAAGACGATTTATGCAGTCCCGGGGCAGGAGACGAGTTGGATATGGAGGAGTGAGTTCTGTACTCATGCTGCTGGGGTTTTCTTTAGGCTGTAGACATGCAGCGGGTTCAACCACCTTTTATATTTACACTTGTCGTTGAAGGAGTTATGGATTAGAATGATATATTATCGGTATGTAGGAAACATTTGAGGCGGGGGCGACGGGAGTGGGGATGGGGCGTGAGGGGACGGCATGATCGGCTCAATGGTATTGTAAACCGTCATTTTGGGACGGGATACTGAAAGGGAGCAGAAGTGAACTTTATCTGGTACTATGACTGCAATATGGTCCCACATAGGTTGAAGCTGCTTAAATCCTGCCACTTGATTTGTAGACTTGACAATTGTCTCAACATCATATCACGGACTACTACCCTTTTTTCCCCCTAGAATGTAAAGATAAACCTGGTCATACTATACGAACAAAAGAGTTTGGTGATAGGTTGTATTTAATATGTCCAATCGGCTGGAAGCAAGGCTACCGTTTGTCCAGACTCTCATTGATGCATACATGCCAAGTGGTGTCGCTCTACAAGGCACAGTCCACATGTCCAGACAACTCAACACCCGCGAAGAGGAAACAGACTTCTTGAATCATAAGATGAGAGGGTTTACCCAGAATTCCCGCCGAAGAGTCACATCCGGTGGGCGTGTCAACGGGAATAGACGTGATTACATCACAGGTAGATGACACTTCGAACAGAAAGTGTGGCGTCGATACGTATCTGTTGTAACTCTTTTAGTGATCATAATGGGAGTTATTGTGTTAGGTTATGTGGAAGTTGAGAACAGACAATAAGAGGCGAATAGAGCCAGCAGAGCATTATAATGTCAGACTAACATGGGTCTAGAAATGTTGTGGCCCCAAGCACAGCTTCAGAACAAAATGATTCAAAAATAAAAGATACCACTTGAGTTTGAGTTTGATGTTTTATTATCCAAATAAAAAGTTTATATAACAAAACATGGCGAAACTGAAAGATTTACAAAGGATACCAGATAAATGGAACCAGAAAATAGCATGAAATGCTAATCGTGTCTGGTACCATTAATACACATAAGAATACTTAAAGGATACTTAAAGAAGGTATATCCCTTAAGCGCGTCTACATTATGAATGTAAGTAAATGTCAAAGTATACGAACAAAAATACACTATCAGAACTCCTCAGAATGTAAGAACTAATTCGGAATTGTGTTAGATGTTATATTTCAAAATAATTTATTCACTGGTCATATAGTTATTATAGTGCTGGTAGAATAGCCTAGTAGGCATAAAATTATATGCACTGCTAACTTCAAATCAACTTATTGCTTCACAAAATAAGATTTATTGTCTATTTTGGTGATATTTGGAAGATTTCGTTCGTTTCCATTTAATTTGCTTTCATGAAAAGAAATGAGAAGCAAAACAGAAAGTAATACGTGTTTTTCGTGAATCATATATATCATGAATATCACTGGACGGTTGCCTAAACATCGTGGATCTGCATAGTATATTCTATCGGTTAGTGCAATCATGGACAGTGGGGTCCATGGTGCAACCATGCAATCTTTTGCAGAATTCGATGAAGTCTGCAAAATGTCATTACTACCTTCAATTAGTCGGAAAGAGCTAGCTTGCGGAATTGAACAGTATTCTACGAGGGAAGGGGCGGGGGAGATTAAGAAAACCAATACTATTCTAACCTTTAATCCACTCCTCATCCATATTAATTCATTTCGTAATACTTAAATCGTATTCCCGTATAAGTTACGTGATGAGGTGCGGGGAGGGGAGGGGGGGGGGGGGTGCTACGTGATAGTTCCTTATACATGACAAAAGGGTTCAATTGGGAAAAGTGACAATGATCATGAATTGTGTCGTTTGTTATTGTAAATTTGGTATG
The DNA here is from genome assembly GCA_963669155.1 of Arbacia lixula. Taxonomy (NCBI): domain Eukaryota; kingdom Metazoa; phylum Echinodermata; class Echinoidea; order Arbacioida; family Arbaciidae; genus Arbacia; species Arbacia lixula. The sequence goes on from OZ022579.1 coordinate 10,170,915, forward strand.
TATTTGTGTGTGTGTGCGTGCGTGTGTGCGTGTGCATGTGTGTGTATGTGTGTGTGTGTGTGTGTGATGTCGTCAACGGTTGTCCTTGAACGCATTTCAATGTCAACCGTACGGTCGGCGTATGTCAATGTCACAGCAGTAATGGCAGATTCTCTACGTGCACTTTTATATTTGGAAATCACACGAAAGGCGCTATTTTAAGGGGGTTGCACTTGTGCAGGGTCGACCACAACTATGCCAACCCATCCTGGAAGATGCATTCCTTAGCCATTGATAGATGTCTGAGGGTCACGGGACGGACACGGCCCTTATCATGCTTTATGGAGGCACAATGGAGGGGCCGATCCTGCGAGAGACCACAGTCTGCAACCCGGCGCGAATCGGAAATATTTCCACATTTTGACAATGCCTAAATACACACCATTCATGCTATTTTGGGAAGCGTTGGGAGAGCTTGCTTTTCAGTAAGTCAACTGAAGTGAGATACTTGCGCGGCATGATTAATGCGTTTGGTGACAAAAAGGGTTTTTTTTTCACTAAAGGAGAGGTATGGCAGCGATCGTCGTAGACTGCTCTTGTATGGTTTCTGGGAATGACTCAGATCATTCGTTTTTGTTGCGAAATCGTCGAGTTTAAATCACACTTTTTGTCCAAAAAAGATTGCATTTTGTAAAAGAGCCGTGAAGAGCTTTTACACATCTTTTCCGTCCTTGAATATTGCGACTTTCATCCGGTTTAAACTGCTGTTAAGCTGGGAATGGTGTTTCGTCATAATCTAAAATGTATCGCAATAATCAAGGCAAACCGGAAGGTGAAACATGGTGAAACAAAGAGAAGTCCATATAGGGTTTATAACTCCATGGTAGGGCAAAATCATAGAGGTAATATGAGATGCGCATAATGCGTATGATTTCGTTCAGGGATGGGGACATTAATAAAACGTGGTTTGTCTGGTTTTCCAGAACTTTCGACAACCCGTTTCTCTTTATATGTCGAAGTTTGATTGTTCTTTTCAGATTGCGCTAACTTTGTAAGAGTTGTAAGTTATCGTTTTAAACGGCATCACAATCATCGATATTGAATCGAGTGATAACCACACTTCGCCTAGAGCAGTTGGGTGTTTGCCACGGAAAGCGTTACCATAATTGATAAGATTAAAGCACATTGAGGAACGTCAAATTCAGCAATGCGCTATAAACAAACGTATTACTATCATTATGATTCGATTGTAACATCCACGTACTTCTATTTCTGCTTCTCCATAGTATATCCCGTTATTGAGAGACCCAACACAGAGCTTGACCAAACCAAAGACAACAACCATGATCTCCACCAACATGTGCTGCCAATGGATCCTGCTCGGCCTTAGCGCAGTGCTCTTCCTCCCCGTCCTCCACCTCGCCTCGGCCGGCATCGTCAGGCATCGAGGCTCGTCGTCCTCATCGCTGCTAGACAGAAGAGCAACCAGTGGAGGAGGTGGTGGTGGAAGCCGCCCACACCACCACCATCATCATCAAAAATCATCTCCGTCCTCGTCATCAGGCTCGACACCCTCATCGACGTCATCATTCATGCCGCATAACTCACCAGCCAATGCCAACGTAGTCGAGGATGTATTTACGACGGAAAACGGTTCGGAAAACGTTTCATCGTCGCCGTCGGCAATGCCTTCGTTCCTGGATGAAAGTGACATCGAGCTGCCCACGGGCTTTAAGTTCGTTGGACTGGATGAGGACAACCTTCCCTTTATCATCATTCCCAATATGAAGCATATCCTGGAGAATAACAGCGTAAGTACACTATCCTTATACACCATTTTATTTAAAGAGCAACGGAACCCTGATAACTAATTTATGTTTATAAAATCTGCACAATCTGAAGGAAAAATCATAGATGAGTAACAAAGTAGGGCCCATCGAATCCAGGCTTCTGGGCACATGAGTACAATTACTAAGATCATCAGAACTTTCATGTAATATATACAATTCTGCTTAAACTTTTACCGATCACCTTGTTATCAAGGTTTCATTGCCTTTTCATTCAATGAAAATATTGATCGTCCACTCAGTTTCGTTTGCTGAATGCATTTTTTTTTGTCACTGAAAAGTTATGCAAGACTTTTCGGGATGGAAAGACTTTCAAAGCCAAGCATCTTGAACAAAAGTATTTTATATACCCCATATCCACAAAGCCGTTCATTGTGTTGTGTCATGTGCTTGAGGAATGATGGTTGAAGTTAGGTATTTCCATAACATTTGTTGCATACTTTGTACAATAATAGCAGCGCCATTGGCTCCCTTACACCCCTGACAACAACCCCTAACTGTCTGAGAAAATATAAACGCTTTGTAAGGAAAATCTTATTTATCTTCATCATTTAAGGCATGAACATCAATATTTCCTAAAGTGCACGGTCAACCTAATGAAGAATGTTCTTCGATGTAATCATACACACTAGAGATAACCTAATCTGTAATAGTTTCGGAAAATTGAAGAGTTATTTGCAATTTTGGTATGAGACTGCAACCTTAGTACATATGCCTTGATTCCTTATAGTTGGTTTAACAAAAATGATTTGTCAACGGCTTATCTAGCTCTGAATCGTCCACGTTTTGGCCTTCAATGGCCTGGTCATCTTACGATCTTACCTGTCTATGCTGTCATGCAAATGGTTACCTCTTGCTGGTTGCCGTAATGGCATCCTCGGGGTCTCCTAATCGCGTAACAAACCAGAGGGATACTCTTACATGAGACGTCCGAAGACAATCATGGAAAGAGAAAAGGGGAAAGTAGATCATGAGGAATAACAGAGAGTGTCCACCGTGGGTTCGGGTGAAGACGAGGACAAGACTTGTCATAATCTATCTCGCGCTTCATGAGGCTTGGAAAGTGATCCTGCCTGCCAGGCAAGCAAGCCGGCAAGCCAATATATTTCGACCTGAAAACCTTAATTCTCGGCCCATTTTTCTGCCCCAGTTTATTCGGCTGTTGTTTTATTCTTTTCTCTCAAGCCCCTAAAATATTTATATTGATAATTTCGCCGCGGAGCATCGCGGAATGAAAAGCGGCATTGCAACCTATGGCGGCCTTAAGATAATGTCTGAATGACAACGCGTTTTGGTGAGTAAGCACCGCGATAGTGGGTTCCCCTCGCTACAAACAGTTGATGTAATTATTGCGGAAGCATTGCTGACTCTTGCCACGAATCTGTTACCATGATTAATTTGATTAGAGTGCAGACATGTCTGCGGAATTCAACCCATTTTCGTCATTCCATAGACGAGAAGAGAAAGTGCAATGGAAGCAGTAGGTCACGTGAGTTTGGCCAAAGCTCGGTATTGCGTACATGACGTGTGCATGAGTCCATGTCATGTTTGCGCATGTGCATCGTTCTATTTAAACACGTTATATCACAACAGCCGTTAATAGTTGATATTGTCGCGCAGTCACGTATGTAGGACGATATTACATCTTGTTAGGGAGAAAGTTTCTCGAAGTCGTAGGCGTATGCGGTGTTTGAATTTAGCTGAATTATATTCAAGGACATCCCGTAGATTTAGGATTGGTATGTTGGTTAACATGAAACATGAATTCAGTGACGTGGTAAGAGAACATCACTTTTATATCCAATACAACTCATGTATTAGTTGATACCTCTCAAATGCATCGAAATGTTGTTTGACTTGTTTGTTGTTTGAAGTGAGTGTATCTGAATGCTGTAAAACTTTGCAGGAAGCCCAAAAATAATGCATCTGTCCACTTTCCGAAATGCGACTTTATGATGCTAATACCTGACAAAATCATAGGCTTACTAGTTTGTAGTTTGTATCTTCAGCTTTGCTCATTTTACGAATGCATATTGAATTTGGACTTCACAGTTATATCATGCTCTTGACATCAAAATAATATCATGTCACAGAGCTGATAAGAAATGTCTCTGTTTAAACCATTAATTGAGTTGCTCAGATTGTCAATAGAAGATTCTGCATATACTCGAAGACGATCCGATGATAAATCGCTTGGTGACGTGTCATGCCATTTCTTTATGTTTGGTGAAATTCTTCAAACAAGTTATTCTGACTATATTTCAAGCCTAGAAAAGGAAATGTTACATTTTCTTGGTATTGTGGCCCTTCCTCAAGAGCGGGTCATATATGGGGTTTATTTAACATTATCTTGTTGGAAGAATTTTCCGTATGTGAAAGTGATGATCTCATACAATATAAAAATATATGGCACTGTTTTTAGTAACATGACAATCTCTCGGCCAATCCTAGTGAGACAATGTTAAGAGGTAGGATATATCGTCATGTTTCCCCATCATCATAGTTTTCAATAGTCCCTCGTTTCTGCTTCTCGAGGAAATTTTGAAATAAAATCAAAGAAGTCTCAGAGACGCCCCTTCCCTTCCTCGACCTCGGTTTCCATTGACCATCGTCCAGAGACTCCATCGCGGACCTCGCATCTTATCGGGGCATCGTTGGTCACTCACAGCATGGTAGGGTCCCTGCTCACAGATACCCTCGTGGATGATACAAATGAATGACCTTCCACAAAGAAGAGGCCATTAAAGGACATTGAGAGATGTCCCTGCAACCTGTGCGTTGATGATATATGTGTTATTTGGACGTGTACCAGCCATCGTCATTGTGACCTTCGTCATGTTCGCTCTCACCACGCATGCGCAGCCGGTTTAAGGAAGTGTCGTCTGACTGGGGTGCCGCGGATAGGCTAGTCTGGCTTCCATGCTGTTGGCATTTATAATCCAAACTAGTCAATAAACGGGTCTGGTAGCCTAGGTACTAGGCTAGGCTACCAAACCCGGGTAGGTACTAGGCTGTGAGGTGCATGGGCATAACCCAGTCTGTTAACAACTATGTCTGGTAAAACAGACTATGCCCCGAGGGGAAAAAGGGAAGAAGCCAGAGGAGCTATGACGTCATTAGGGCGAAGTATGTGTTACCAGACATTGTTGTTAACAGACTGGATTGTGTCCATACACCTCACAGCCTGGTACCTAGGCTACGGGTCTGGCTGTAATATAGGCTACTTATCATTCTTGATCTGTTCTCTGGTACGGATTGAAAAAAAAAATAAGAACGAAGAGTGACTAGTATTATGAGTGTGGGACTCTATTTATTTTTTTATATAATTTTTATTAGATTTTTTTTGATTGACTGGAGGTGAGACTAAGCAGTACTTTTCTTTTACTGGCCTCAAAAGTTAACCTTCACCCTTCCACTGGAGTGGAAACAAGGTCAGGTGAACTCTAACTAATGGAATTCGTCTCACCGCAAGAACATTAACCGACATATCTAACCTTCCTATGCTTATGTTCCAAACTAAATTGTATTCTTTCGTCACAAGTAGGCCGGGGCATTTGAGCAAATGTTCATTTCAGTCTTGGCATCCTACGCAAACCATGTGTACAGCTGACATGATTGTGGAAACTTCATGTTCTGTTTTTGGTACTACAATCGTGTCAATTGGCGTCACACGAGCGTGTGCCTGTCATCATGGTCATAATGGGTTTGTGAGGACTCGCATAAAGCAGCAAGCAGTTTTTCAATACCACTCAATTCTAACCCTCATTCCATATACGTGTTGACTGTAAAAATTAACGTTGTGAGAGTAATTCATCAATCATGGCAATAGCAAAAACAGAAAAAATACCCCACATGTGGGTATGTGTGACAAAAATGAATACATGCATACATTTGAAGAAGAGGGGTCGATGTGTGCGCGCACGTGTGTATATGATTTTGTTGGGGGTGGGGTCATCATTGCCAGTGACGCATTTGGGCCTAGACGACAGACACAATCATCTATCTCCTTCGTAAATGAGGAAGCCATATTCCTTTCCCGGGCCACACATGGGCTTCAGTCACACATATTTTACGGATCATCCTCCCACAAACCAGGGATTATCTCACAAAACCCTCGCCCAAACCCCCTTCCTAGAGATCAAACCCTCCCGTGGCCTTATGCTTCTCCGACTTCCCTCCTTGTCGCAAATCGCATGCCGGCGGCTGCGGTCGCTATTCATTATCCTCATCTCGCTTGTAAAGAATTCAAGAAATCAGACTTATTAACGAGGAGGTACAGTTAATCCTCCCAGTACTAAAGGGGCATGAAATGTGTAATGAATCAATGGGCTTTTCATTGCTTGGTACTGAGAGGGTTAACTCCGCTGGGGTCTCCCGCCTGTTGATCACCTCGGGGGTGACGTGTCCCGTCGGAATGATAGCTGTTGCGTCATAACGGAAGGGATTACGCAGGAAAGGCCACAGGGATTAGCTCCCAATTTGCGTCTCAGACAAATGTTTCTAACGATCTGGTGATAGAGACTTCCCATCGTTTGTCGAGCAAGGGATTCGCTGGATCATTAATAGTAAGAGGTCATGTACCTACGGGATTCGGGGTGAGAAAGCAACAACGTATGCCGTATTATCTCCCTTTGCCGCTCTTTCTCTCTTTTTTTTTCATTTCATTCATTTCTCTCTATATTTCGTTATGTACGTAGTTTTTATTTATGATTTCAGTTCTTTAATCCAGCTGTATTCTGAAATGATGGTTGCAGGACACAAACAAGATCTAAAGTGTGTAAACTGTCGCGGTGAAAACCATCACTTCAAACGTTGCCTTCAAATTACAACGTTTTTGTGAAGATGATTCTTTGAATCAGTGCCTGTCAATCATTGCTCTATCAATCTATATGCACGTAGCCGAGAAGCACCTGTTTAAATAGCCACATATCGGGTCTGAATTAAAAAGAAACACGCATTTGAACATTGTTGCGTTTATAAACATGAAGCTTCGCCAGAATCGTGGAAAGATTTAAAGGGAGTTCAAAAACGCAATGGTTGATGACGAACTTAAAAGTGAAATAGCACTGTTGCATTATTGCACCAGCAGCCAAATACAAACCAAACACATGGCACAGGACTTAATTCTTCAAGGCAGTGCTAACTCTGTCCCAATGTAAGCTTCGTTTAAACACACTCAGCTACACTGGTATGCAGATAGCTAAGCTGTGAAAACAGGCACACGTGACTCAAAAAGGTTAAAACTTAACATTTTGATCGCCGTGTTCCGACCATCAACAAAAAATACGCATTCGATCCTTTCTGCAGCAAGAATGCCTCAAAGTGGGATCCACACTTTAGTCACATGTACTTGTACAATGGGTATCTTTCCCATTTGTTCATGTTTCCGGAAAATCTCAATGCCTGGTTGGGTTCTTTTATGGACCGTAAGTGACTTCGTTCCTAAGTGTGTGCAGTGTGCACTGATGAGAACATTCCGACTGACGTCTGGAGTAATAATCCCCAAGAGGCCCTAAGCAGTCACGATTCGCGATCTCCTCCAGTCATTCCGCATCATCCCTGATCGGAACCATGACGAAGCCATTTCCTTGAACACGTCTTCCTCCTCCGCGTGAGTGGGAAGGCTACGGATGTTATTGTTTTGAAAGTCGAGAGATTTGATTTCCCAACTCTTCACTGCGATTATCACAGCGCTCGTATTAACTAATGCCCCGATTCCTTTAGCGAATGTTTTGACGTTTGCAAGGTAAGGTGCTGGACACGTTTACGGGCATTACCCGACACTGACCAGTCAAAGCTCTAATTTCCTCATTTGAGTGTCGAGACGTCGTTTATTTTTATTTCACTTCAGGTTTTATTTAACCGAGGTCGTCCTTTCAGTCTCGAAGACGTCTCTTCCAATGCGCCCTGGGATAAGTGGACGGTAAAAGATGATGTGGTGTTGACCGAGAAAGATCATGTCATGGATGACTCGCGACTACTCTTGATTAATTTCACCTTCTGTTAATAGATATTCATATAGAAAGAAGAGCAAATGGGAGTGTTTTTGCAACTATAATGGTACCATACAAATTAATCAAATTCCCCAACTAGTAACCCAACATGCCAAACAAAATACTGCTCTACAGAATCAGTGTCACATGAAAGGCTACCTCCTCTACCAGACTTCATGCTGCCGTATGGGCACGGTGTGTATTTTCTGCGTCGAATACCTCACCGCACATATGATATTAAAGACAGCTTGATGGTTAACGTAGAAGTTGTAGATGATACGACAAATCAGTTGAGTTTGTGTAACGCATATGACATGGAATCCGAAAGATTTTATATTGACACGACATCAAAGCATTCAATCAACAAAATGTATGTATTTAATTTATATAAGAGAACAATATTGTTGTTGCTTTTCCAGTTTCTTTCATCTTCCACCTCCCGTTGACATACGATGACCAGATTCAAACAGTAGAGCGATATTATTCTGTACTATTCTAGTCCGTATCGAATGTAACACAGCGTGATTCATATCCCTCAACTTGTATGTCTTGACAGTCTTGCAGACAAACCAAAACACGACGGAATAACCATCTTATTTATTTATTATGCCAATCACATTTTTAATTTGTAGTTTCAACTACTTGTAAGTTACGATAAATACTAAGTACGTAGGACTACCGGCTTGGCTTCGTCCCAGGTTTGATAGTGGATATCCTTGTAGCGATTAGGAGTCACTTCATTATCTCATCATCGATGGAGATCGTCTGTCTTGGCCATGCTGGGTTTGGGCTGACCCGATGTGTCTCGTTAAGATCGTTCCTTCAATGATTAACCGGTCCCTGTCCCGATTCACTCGCCGTTCTGTCTGTGGACCGGATGTTTCCATGGCGACGACACGTTCCAACAAGAGCGTAAGGAGCCAGGAATAAAGTTGTCTGTCGTCTCTGTTGCTCGTAGCAGCTCCTGGGCTCGATCTCGCCCCCACCCGCTGCTCTGCTCCTCTTTTAGTCCCACGCGCCTGCCTGGACGTTGTCGCGACGCTTAGCATGCCAAGTAAATCAGCGGCCGTGACCTTGAACACGGCTCGGTCTAGCGCCGTGGCTGAACTTGAATGAACCGACGTAGTTTCATTTTTCTATAAACAGAATCTAACGTGAACGTCTGAAAGAGTGATACATAATGCGTTAAATTGATTCCTTTCTGATATCAACAGTTATGAAAATGATAATGATAATTAAATCATCATATTTTGATGTATATGATTGTAACTGTAAAGTTCACATATGGCAAAGGCTCGTTCACAACTTGCGACGACTGACAATACATCGTATCCCTGTCCCTTCTGTTATTCCATACAGGAACTGATGAGTCTACTGAAAACAGCCATGCGAGACGCACATCGGAACAAGCGCTCCCCACCACCATCATCGTCATCTTCCTCGTCGTCGTCGCAAACGAATTCCTGTCACTTCAATTACCAGGTCACCGTGCGAAGAACGGGCCACTGCGTGCGCTTCGGGGAATTCCCTGCATGCCTCTCGGGCGACCAGCTCTTCCCCTTCGCGCATGACTGCTAGCCCCGGGAGTGGACGTGACGTCACAATGAATCCTGTGTGCACCTGTACTGTTAAGTTTCTTGTGAACGCTGGTTCCGAACGCTCTATACAGCCACCTGTTGGGATGAAACGGTACGCGGACACGTGCGATGTGCTTTAATGTTATTTCATGATACATGTGCCGTTCCGATGTGTGTATTATCTTTCTTGGTTATTTTGGTACTTTACGAAGCCCATGTGTCGAAAATCCATCTGGGGTCTCTACCAGGAATGCTGAAGAAAGCGCGACCGGAACTAAAGTCAACTTGCTATAAATGTTTGTAAATTATTGAAAAGAGAATGGGTAAGACTATCAAAATGGCTGAGCTTGAGGTGATGTTAAAAAAGGAGACATCAAACTGTAATCACGAAAATTGTGGTTATTGCTCGTGTCTTCGGTTATATGTCAATATTTATTGCGTGATTTTCCGTTATTACCCCTCCTCCAGAAAAAAATATATATATGATGCTCACGGAGTGTTTTAGTATCATGTCATTTATTTTTTACTTGTTTATTTCCTAAATTGTAATATAGATGTGAGGTTTTACTCTGCAAGTGGTATTCAGTGGAAAGAAAATTTTGAGCCAAGTTTGCAAACTTGATGCTACAGCTATACCTATATATTTCAAACTAACTATTTGTAAATGCCATTTCTTACAAAGTGTTCGTAAAATTAAACACGTATGATGCCGTTTGTGTAATTCATACTTCACAGGTCGTATCGTATTCATGTGTGTTACAGCTTTGTAACCTGTCAGAATCCTACGGAAATGAGTAAACAAGCAGTGAAAGGTGTTAATGCTTACCAAGTGTTTAAATAAGTGGGCAGTCACCAGGGTTACAAGAACCATGACAAAAATCTTTTCCATATCATTATTAGCCATATCTATACTTGATTTATAGCATCCGTCCGTTAACACTGTGTATTCCATGCGGCCGTACTTATTATTTCACTGCCATGGTTAATATATACATGTCGTATTTGCAGATTCCATTTTCTCTCTTCACATGAATGTTTCATATAAAATAGTGCACAGTGAACTGTTGTTTTGCCGCTCACATGCACTATTGTATCAGTATTAAGAACTATTATACTTATAGGGCTTTAGAGCAATGTATCTACCACAAAATGAGTGAACAGGTCGATCATACATGGCATGGGGTAATTACAGATTGCCTATAATAAGCTGGACATTAAATGTATTATCATTCATAAATGGCAAATTGTGAGTGTAAGTTGTCCAACGAATCTCTTCTACCGTATGCCTGTATCCCGGATCGGGGTATATGGCGTATGCATATAGGCCTACATGACCAAGTTTGATTTGATTGAATGAATGTACAATCATGACAATTGCTTATGGTTTGTGTGACCAGCATGACTTTTTCAAGCGTTTACAAATAGCACATCATTCTCTGCGATGGATGCGATACGCTAATAAGTATAGATATACTCCTCCCGTGTTAGACAAAATGCTGCTCTTCATGACTATAATGTACAGAGGGGTAGTAGCTAACCCTCCGAATCCCGTAATTGATAAACTGTGCCGTAATTGTCACGGGACTTCCATTTGTTGGTACTGACGTGGTTAAACATGGTGACGGGTGATTGCAGATTAGACAGCAAACCATGATTGATTGTGTAAGAATACGTCATGACTTCTGGAAGCGCTTCACTTTTAGATCCAGTTCGATTACCAGAGTGAAGGAGAGAGAGAGAGAGAGAGAGAGAGAGAGAAAGAGAGATGGCGGCTAGGGTGGGGTGGGGTGGGTGTGAGGACAAATATAGAACCTATCATCTCGATCAGTTTAAAATGTCAAGGCGACGGGGGTACCTAGATTGCAGCGGTAAATATCAGCCATGAGCGAATCACGAAAACATTACCGTGCTCATGAAATTGTGACGTCACCATTTTGTTGATCATTCGAGCAGAGGCCGACGGAGAGACAGCCGATAATGTTTCTATTTTTTCGTGAGTTTGGACATTAGGATCGCTAAGAGGCTTTCTCCACGAATATCTTCCTACATTGGGCCCTTCGTCTCTTTGTAGAACATTATGGGAAATGGGCGTGAGGAAAGATACAGATAATAATGGGATAATGAAGGTGAAAGAGTGAAGGTATACAACTTCCTAGTACAGACCAATAGCAAAATGTCAACAACTGTCGATGGGAGCTTATCACCTGAAAATAGTGCATGGCATCTAATGAGTATGGCCATTATGTTGCATTAGGAAGCTAGGAGGCGATGACGGCATTGAACTACAAATGGCCGCAGTGTTGCCATAGTAACGCAAACATATCCATCGTTTGCGCACGTGGTGTTTTGACTTCAACCCAATCGCCCCTTTTTCTCCTCTACATATATATTTATATATGTTTAATATAAGTGAAAGGTTATATGGTTGTTTTGATATCGTTGTTTTGCGAGAGCTGTACCTAGAACCCCCCCCCCCCTTCATGAATCTGCACCCATTACGTAATATTGTAATAAGTATCGTCGTGTTGAAGTAAAGGTTAAATCTATCTGCTGTTAAGTCTAAGTTATGTTGGCATGTCTAACGATAGCATATGTTCTAACGCTTTCTTTAACACACGAACGACTTCTTCATAATCGGTCTGGAACCATCAAAGGCAAGGAAAAAAAGAAAGAGGGCTTTAATACCCTATAGATGCTTCCAGACGTATTTGAGAAGTCGTGCAAAGTCTTGGTGCCCACACGCTCCATGGTGTAGAGGCTAGGTTAGGTCGACAGTGGTGCATGGATGTGTTAATGTACAGCACGGTATGTTCTTACTTCTTACACATGTATGTAGCTTATTATGAAGGACGTGAGGCTGAAGGTATTTCTTGTATTCTTAATGACAATTCTGTCTGTGTACGTCAAGTACTTAATTCAGATATTCCTATGTCTGTATGTCGTCTTTATGTGTGACATTATTCGGATATGATTATTTATACCTTGATTTCAATCATGTCTATGATGATAAACAATAGTATTCATGAAGGACCCTCATTACTCATATTAGTGTGGTTTGAATCAGACCATTTTGCGGCACACCGTACATGTATAATGTGGACATGAATGTTCATTTTCTCTCTCACAAAGTGACTTTTCCCCACCCGTGATTTTTCAGGTAGAAAGATTTGATTTATCCGCCGCAACCACAAAATGCACGTTTATTTTTCTGGCTTGAGCTTACATTGGGGATAATGTGGTCACGTACATTTCGTTATCAGGGTGGGATTGACAATGAGTTCATTGCATTGCGGTCAAACCACCCATGAACGATTTTGTGATTGCTTCGAGTCCCTCCTAACTACATGTTGTTCGAAAGAGGGAGATTATAATAAAGGCAAGTTTTAATGTGTTTTAATGCAAATATGTGATGGATGTATCAATACTTGTTCCGCGAGTTGTGTGTGTATATTTTTCTCATGTACTTGTAAGTATCATAATTATTATTTGATATTACGAAACAATTTATTTTCACTTTATAGATTAAATTGATATTTATGAAGGGTCCAACCGTAACGTTTTATGTCTCATGTTTAGTCTTGTTCAGTTTAATCTCCGATTTCTCGTTTGTTCTTTGTTTGGTAGTTAGCTTACTTGCTAAGAAGAATGGGAAACCTTGGGTTTCAACTGGAATGAGAGTGCAAAGACAGAAAGAGAGAGGAATCGAAAGGGGGGGGGGGCGGATAAAGCAAGAGTGGAGAGAGGGATGGGGTTAGCTGAGAGACAGATATAGAGAAAGTTAGAGACAGAGAAAATAATGAAAACGAGAGAAAGAGAAAACGTTTGGAGGTTTCGAAAAAAGTTGATACTAGGACTGTAAGATAAAATGCATTTGGGGCAAACGCTCTGCAAATGCTAGCACATACGTATGTACAAACATACCCACACCCACACACACACACACACACACACACATACTTGTTTGTTTTTACAAATCTTTTACAATACACCCCTGTACTAATAATTCTCAGCAAAATATCACATAATAATAGTTAATGTGGAAAAGAAAGAGTTTTATATTATAATAAAAAACAAAAAAGAGGAAAAAGCAAAACAAAAAACATAAGACTACAACAGTCTACCCCACATCCCTTCCCCACCCCTTCCAACACCCAGATCCGGTGTACCTGCCCACATTCACATTCCTTAAATACTCAAAAGATATGGTAACCAAATTGATGCTGTCAGTTAAACATAATGAGTGTGTAAAAAGGAAACCAAAAAAGGGATAGAGCTATCTAAATAGCCACTTTTGTAAGTGTGGTGGTAATTTACCACTTTTAATCGCTAAATCCTTTTCTCCATCTTTGTAATATGATATATTCCTGCTTTTAACAGAACGAACATAACGTATCAGGTACAAATCCAGATCTATTATGCACTTTAGTATATACGGCACCATGTAATGACTTATATCCTCTTCAAGTATCATTTAAGATGTAATGCAAATATGCACGTTATTGAATATAAACCTTCCCCCTATTGACCTACAACAATGGTCAAGATAAATTTTCCATCCTGGATAGTTCTCTCTCTATATTAAATGCTTAAGCCATATAATCCTATGAGTCATGATAACAGTTTAATAACTTGTCATTTTAAAGCGCCCTAAACGATAATCCTGATATACATTTTTCTTTTCATTCTGCATTTTCCACTCCAAATAATGTCAAAAGAAATACGCTCCAATTCTTCCAAAGTAGACTTTGGAACATAATTTAATTTTGACAGAACATAACTCTTCAATAGTTGGACTTTGCTCATCATTGTTGAATCCCATTGCCCCCACCATCCAACCATATTTTTCAAAATCACTTTGTAATCTAAATCTTCTTTCCTGAACAAATTCCGGGTAGAATAGTTCCCAAATATTTGCAATTGTTCTTTCAGATATTTCCAGTTCTTTACCCCCAAACACAAGACTATATAACAAGATGGTTATATCCTTATTAACCTTTAAACTACTTTATTTTCTTTTTCAAAGTCTTCAAGAAAAATTTGTACCCTTATCAAAATTAAATTAGTGCATCTAACTTCCGTAGAGCGTTTGTCTGACAAAGATACGACAGAATGGTTGGAAAACGTCTGAGAAAAATGTCATTTTAATGTATCCGAAAATGCTTTGGGTACGTATGTGTAGTATGTGTGCATACACATGTGTTTGATGTGTGTTTGTGTGTGTTTGTTTGTGTGTGTCTGTGTGTGTGTGTGTGTGTGTGTGTGTGTGTGTGTGTGTGTGTATTTGAGTATGTGTTGTTATGGCCTATCCAGCAAAGAGCAGCCGCAATCTTCAATGAAGATGATAGACGAAGTTATGATGTCATTAAGCTTATTTGCCCAATTATCATTAGAAAGGCGGGAAGGGCCAGAGTAAAATCATTTTTCTCCTACGTTACTGATTATTACTTCATGACTGAAAATGTGAGCGTTTGAACGAATGTTTGTGAGGTCAGTATAGATGATGGACATATCTTTAGGTTGATTTGTATAATTTGAACCATTATCGCTGTAAAAGATGAAGGAAGACGAGAAAGAATTCCTGTTTTCCTCTCTTTTTGTTAATAAGTGCATGATTAAAGCAATGTAAGCGTTAGGACCAATAGTTTCAAAATGAATTATAATTGACACTTGTTCAGATGGATCTAATTTGCGTGTGATATGCAAATCCACATTCAATTGCAATTACGGTAAGCAATTGATACATTACACTATAAACTTTAAATTACCATGACATTACCTACAATTGCGTCATGGTTCAAGCCGATGTAATGAACGTAGGTGAGTATAGGGATACGTTTCCAGACTGATATGTGAACAATCATGTTCTCTTTAGAATGGAAATTAGTTTTTATCATATAGTTTTATCCAACCATCAGTCCTCATCTTAGTGTATGTGTGAAGTCTTTGTGATGAAAAACTTTGAACAAATACAAATGAAGTTCAATCTAATCCATCAATTTGAGTTGCTTGTCAGAATCTGACGTTGTGTGTCAGAACGAATTCCTCTTTTTGTTGGCATTGGCGTATGATATCGAGGGGCCTTGTGCCAGTGGCATCTCTTAGCCAAGTCCCTGTTGTCCTCTTGACCTACGTCCCTGAACAGTACCAGTGAGGGCGACTTTCTCAAGAGCATTCTTTCGAAATATGTAGCCTAGGAAACTTATCTGTCTTGTGGCAATTGTTTGAAGTAACTTTCGGGATGACTTTGCTCTATTTAGGACATCTTCATTTCTAACATGATCAGTCCACGACAATCTTATCATCCTATAGAGAAACCACATTTCCGTGGCTTCCAAGCACTGTTCCATCCGATTTACTTTATAGTCCAGCATTCCGATCCATAGAGAAGTGGGGACCATAATATAGCTGTGCAACAATCTAAGTCTGATAGGGAGAGTAATAGAATGAAGTTATGTACTCTGAATATTTTGACTTGAGCTGGGTCAGCGAAATATACCCCAGGTCAGTAACACAATACCTTATTTGTTAGAAAGCAAAAAATCACTCTCGAACCAGGCATAAGGATGTCCATCTCAGCCTCCATTTCATTTAATGCCGGATTGACAATGAAGATGACGCAGCACCAGGAGTTCAGCAATCGACAATATGAACCAAGGAACGAATAGATTTCAGGCCTAAGGACGTCAGAAAATTTCTTGGAACCTGCAGCCTGATAAAGCCCATGGCCTTGATGAAATTCCTGCCACAATCCTGAAACCATCAAAACTAGCAAAACAACTTTCCAGCATGGTATTTTAGCTCTGCTTCTACTGTGATGTTTCCTCGAGCCATTGGAAGATTGAATATGTCACCCCTATTCACAAGAGAGACTTCACAATCCAATCCATCTATGTATCTCTCTGCGTTCTTAGCAGTAAGGTAATGCAGGCTATAGCGCAGCACAAACTTCGGAGTTATCTTCTAGGAAGCCATCTTCAATCAGATAGATATTTCACACGACACCATAGCAGAGCAGATGTCCTGAGTATCCTCACCCCAAACTGGTCAAACTCTATTGGCCAAGGCAACAAGGTACTCCTGATTGCCCTTGGCATCAAAGGAACTTTCGGTACAGTGTGGCACAACCCCTGTAAAATGTACATGGTAACCATGGTTTTACCGTGGTAGTTTGATGGTAAATCGATGACACCAATGGCAACTGTGTTTTTTCATGGTAGCGATGTTAATAACATAGTAATACCATGGTAGACCGATGGTGAGGACCGAAGTGAGGGCCATATTTTTAGCGAATGTATGGTAGAACCATGGTACCCAAAGTATTTGTACTTTGCATGGTACAACTGGTTCTTCTGTGGTATCGATGGTATTCCCACAATATGAATGGAAATACGGGAAGCACTCGTTATTCCGAAGGTTCGCTATTCCGAACGTCACGCGACAAATGCTCGGATTA
This sequence comes from Arbacia lixula, assembly GCA_963669155.1. Classification (NCBI taxonomy): domain Eukaryota; kingdom Metazoa; phylum Echinodermata; class Echinoidea; order Arbacioida; family Arbaciidae; genus Arbacia; species Arbacia lixula. Next base: position 10,187,764 of record OZ022579.1, read on the forward strand.
ACGAACGCTTTTTCGTTTTCGGACTAACGAGCATCGAGGGATAGGCAATTTACGTGTTTCGGAATTATGAACCTTCGGACTAACGAACCTGCGGAATAAACGAAACTTCGGAATATCGAACTGTAACCGGAAATACTAGCTAAACTATGGAACGGGCAGTTGTAAATCCATTGTACCCATAGTATAACCATGGTAGTACCATATATATTGGACCATGACCATTGTTGACATTGTACTACCATGACATTACCTTGCTCACACACACTACTTCGAACTATATTACCATGTCTTTTTCTTTAATTCCTGTGTTGTCTCGTCTCGAACATGGTATCTATTTAATTGTTATTGATAAGTATGATTAATAAAAGATTTATAACAAATATTGAGTACATTTTTAATCAAAATGATTAAAACATTGATGATGCCCTCTTGTTGTGCAGGATGTCCTTTTACGAGCTATTAAAAACTTAAGCCCGATAAATTAAACAATTGTTTGAATAAGTAGGCCTATTGTGTTTAGAAGTCTTTCTCATTTTCTGTATTCATCTCTTCATGCTATCTACATTTTTTTTTCATACTTAGATTTATTCAACTCTGTTACGTGTGTTACAAAACTATCATCTTACCACTAAAATAAATTCTTATTTAAAAATACATATCCCCTCTCAACCAGAGTTTAATTATCATTTACGGTTTCAAGGGCCACCGTCTTTGTTTTTGTTAAGATTAACATATACAGTAATCTGCATAATATGATCCACTCAAGTTTCGAGATGCTTGGAACCAAGCCAATTACCTCGCTATAGCAAAATCTGGTTATAACGAACACTGAACAATGAACACAAGAAGAATTACCTTGTTATAACTAAAATGTGGGTTGGATTGGACAATATTTCAGGCATGCATGGAGCCCTACAGCATTCGGTAAAGATTGTGATTTTACCTCGAAATACGTTATTGGTCGAAGGCCTATATCTTGAGAGTATACTTTTAGTCAATTTTACGTATTGGGTTTCTAATTTGTGATATTCTGCTATGGTATTGTTTTTATAACTAGCACCATACAGGAATACTGTTACTAGAGATCGGGATGGAAAACAGCTAATTAAACTGGATTTAAAAAAATAATAAAAAAATAAAGATTACACGGTCTATAGTTGCGTATACACGTAGGCCTATACAGAAATAGAAGGCAAAAAATGAAGTGGATTAAAAAAAAAAAAAGGATTACGCGATGGTGTTGACCGACTTTACTGACTACCCCGTAGTACCCTTCTGATATGGCGATCGGCGTACCCAAGCATATCTCTCCGTATGCTCCGAGAACTCTAGCTTCGAGGGGCCATAACTATTTGGGGGAGGAAACAAGGCTGATCCCAATCCCACCGGGCCATCCGGCAAAATTCCTTGAACCTTTATTGTGGTCAGACGAAGATTCGAACCCGTGCGAGGCACAAGTGCGAGCTCACTACCGGCGCATTAGACCGCTCGGCCTTAATAGCGTCGGTGATGAGGCTGTGGAAGTTACTAGGTTCAAGGTGTTTATGTTTATATTTGCATCCCTCCACGGTGAACGATGTATATATTACACACACCCTCCTCTACTTCTCATCTCCTTTTTTGGTTAAACAGATTGATGAAAAACATAAACAAATGGCAATGTGCATTAATACTTTTTAAGGAGAATGGTATTCACGTGCTGTAGAGATAGGGAGATGGGGAGGTGTTATTTTGAATGTGGAATACATGAAAGATAGGCTTTGAGTGCCCTTTAAGCCTATTGCTGTCTCATTCAACTGATCGGTGACGTCATAAAGTATCATTCGTGCTTGACGTTGTGTTTTGAGCGACATTGGTATGTCAATCCGCTGATGAATGGAGGGAATAAGCGCTGTTTGCTCTGTAATTTGAGCGAATAAAATTAGAAGAATGGCTAGTACAAACAACCCGATATGATCAAGCGCCACTATACGTTCAAAATTCATGCGGCCCATTGTTGATGCAAATCGCGTTTTTTATTTTTTACCAAAGTTAATCCATGAACGTGTTTGTAACAACTGATATAGAGTTATGAAACGATCGTCTCTCCCGTTTTTGTAAAGGTCCCTCCCACTCACGCTGACGACCATAGCACTTGTTTTTCTCCCGACAGAAATGTCACCTCATTTACCGTTGCTTTTCTGGTACCGTTTGTGTATATCATGTGGGGTAATGTGACACAGACAAAAGAACAGAAATCCTGAAATTTTAAACGCTTACCGACGTCAACCTTTCATATGAAAAGCGTCGGATATATTGAGCAGATATTGGCTACTCAAATAATGCTGCCTGCCTCTCCCTCTTTCTCTTTCTCTCTTTCTTTCTCTCTCTCTCTCTCTCTCTCTCTCTCTCTCTCTCTTTCTCTCTCTGTCTTATTCTATCTCTCTTTTACTCCGATCTCTTTCTCTTCCCCTCCTCTTTATCCCTTCTTCCCCCCTCCCTCTACCCCCCCCCCTCTCTCTCTCTCCCTCTCTCTCTCACACACACACACACACACACACACTTACATGCACATACGTTTTTTTCTCTTCCTCTCTGTCTATCTCTCACACATACACACACACGCACACACTATCTCTCTCTTTCTCCCTATCTCTCTTGATTATGTTAACATACATTATGTATTCATACACACGTAGTACTCTTTCTCTTTTTGTTTTCTCTCCCTCTCTTCTCATCTCCTCTTCCCGCTCTCCCAGTCTGAACCCATGCTCACCGGAAGAGGGTCATGCCAATGTTGGGGGAATGATAACAGATTATAATGTCAGAGTGGTATCGGTTTTTATTGAACCTACCGATGTGACATTATCAGCTTGCCAACATGGAAACATAGTATGGCAGCGAGAACAAAGAGGATAATAGGTGTATGAGGCATAGCATGAAGGCAATTTCCCTTTCCCCTCCGTCCGATCTTTCTTTCTTTCTGTCTCTCTCCCTCCCTCCCTCCCCCCCTCTCTCTCTCTCTCTCTCTCTCTCTCTCTCTCTCTCTCTCGCTCTTTCTCTCTCTCTCTCTCCCCCTCCACCTACTTCATCTATCACTCTAATTCTCTCTCACTCTGTCCTCATATTTTCCTTTCGCTATCTCATCTTCTCCTTGTCGCTTTTATTCCCCCTTTCGATTCTCATTCCCCCGCCTCCCCCAACTCTCCCTCTCTCTTTCTCTCCCTCCCTTTTTTCTCTACTCCTCAACACATTTCTCCCCCTTTTCCACCTCTCTTGTCTCTCTCCACCCCCTCCCTTCTCCTCCCTCCTTACTCCCTTTTCTTTCTTTTTCTCTCTCACTGCCCCTGTCCCATTCTCTCTTTCTCTGGAGGAGGTGGTACTACATCTGAGAAAGCAAAATTGAATATTCAATTTCATTCTCTCTCCATCCTCCCTCCGTCTCACTCCCTTCCTAGATTCTTCAAGCCTCGATTCTATCTTTATTTCAGTATATATCGATTCAATAAACCCCCAACGCAGTGTGTCAGGAGCTCTTCCCGAAGGACGCGAGTCGATGGGTAACCTTTCATCACTAGAGCAGGGGTTTTCCCCACTCCAGACGAAGTCATCGTATCAAATGAAGTCTAAATGAAACGAAACAAAAAACGGAGATATATGAAGCATCTTTGGATGTTCTTCTCTCTAACACTTTAATGGACCGGGAGGAATGAAAGTTTAAAGAGTGACCTTGTGACAGGGGGGGGGGGAGAAATCCCCATCATTCATTAGGTCAAGGTAGCTGGACATTCTTTTCATCCAAACACATGTTACGTAAAGTAATTTTGAATTAATTAAATGAAGCCCAGACAGGGTCGCTCCTCGTCCTTGTTCGAGAGTAGTTCATTAAATGTAGGTATTAAACGCAGAGTAGGGATGGATGACAGCGGCAGTGGAACCTGGTGCGGAGGGGGTTGTGGTATGGGGGGAAGGGGATGGTTGTAGGCCAATGACAGTCCCCCTCTTGCCGAGATAACTGTGCCTTCTCTCGAGATGATCAAGTCCCCCCCCCCCCTCCTCCCCCTCCCCCCATCCTTCCTGAATTCAAGTGCCCCCGTCGAATAGTGGTTCCCCTCGAAAAAGCTAACAGACCTGTGCAAAATGCAGTTCTCCTTTTGCTTTATCACCACGGAAGTGCCACTTCTTACCCCCCCCCCCCCCTCCCCCGTGCTGCTGGTGGTTAGGATAGGGGATGGTCGTTGGCAGTGGAGAGGAGGAGGAGGGGCGGGGTGCTCATATTCTGAATGCATAAGGCAAAGAATTATTCAATGTAAGGATGATATATTTATACATCCCGAAATGTTTTCTACATAGCGCCGTTCTCAGGGTTCTGGATATTAATGTGTCTTCATTTTTGTTTTAGTAAGAAGGAGCTTTGACTTACAGTAATTCACCCTTTTATACAGCTGTAACTTTTATGGATATTGATTTTTTTTCTTTTCAATCCTCATTGATCCACCGTCAACAATTATCACATATTGGGGAAAAATTTAATAAATGTGTAAGATTGGAAATCGCAGACGTTTTCAATAAAATGAGTACAAAACCTTCACCTACTTTCTTAGTGACAGACAGGAGGGCATTGCCTAAGAGTAATAAAAAATACAGCGTGTTATTAAAAACTGTCTGCTTTTCTGAAAGAGACGGCGGATATGATTTGAACAATGGAAGACGTACATCGACACACCATGGTTTCATCTTAATTGCTGAATATGTGGTGGGTGTGTGTCCATGGTACTGCGAACATTGAAGAAAGAAGAATTTGTTAGTTATTAATTAATCAATCCTTTTCTTGATATGCGGTACTACGAGAAAAGTAAGATCGTAGAGATGTTGGAACTAAGCATGAAAAACGTAAGAAAAACGCCCTTTCTGTTATTTGCCGTTTGCCTTGTTTGTTTAATTTCCAACTTTTTTAGCTGCTCAGTCGAGAAGTATAAAGTGATAGCTGTACATAGCAGCCGACTAAGAGAGACAGTAAATACGGCTTTTTTAGCAGGTGATCTGTATGTACATATATGGAACTATCATACGGGTTTCGTTTGATTTTTTTTTTTTTTAAAAAAGGGGAACACCAGAAATGTGTTTTTTATAGATATGTGATCCTTCTGACAGGGGATCGTATAGTATATACATATGTGTGTGTGTGTGTGTGTGTGTGTGTCTGTGTGTGTGTGTGTGTGTGTGTGTGTGTGTGTGTGTGTGTGTGTATGTGTGTGTGTGTGAACCCATCACGGGTTATATCAGGACACATTATCATACTGAATCCCCTTTTTATTTGCTTCAAACGCGTCACGTCACACCGTAATCAGGTTTGATTTGAACATGGTTTCACCCTTCAACAAAGACACTTTCATTTAAGTAGAAGCATTGCAGGGACAATTGTAAAGCACTAACCATTCACATCATCCCGGGTTAGACTTCCATCCTTTTTATGAATTCTGGCAAATGTTCGTCTGTTCGTGCTCATGCGGCTGTTGGTATCTTTCTTGTCATTGGTTGTCTTGTGATATCATGGTTACGTCCTACTGCGCGCTCATACAGAGCCTCTGTCTGCAAGGAAATTAGCGAGTAATTCTTTTCAGAAATTATTTATTATCGTTTATTGTCCGGCGTGATTCGATCTCGCCGGGAAGCTTCGATTTATCTTTGATTCTTGAGATCGAGATGGACGGAAATGAAATCTAGAAGGGAACAATGGTGATGCTGCAAGTGACTTACGAAACAATACAAAGTTATTTAGGCCAACTTATCAAAAGAAAAGCAGTTTTATGGTAAGGATTGTATTTTTGTTGTTGTTGTTGGAGCGAGGGGTATGGGGGAGGGTCGAGGAAAAAAGTGAATGACGTGTCAATGACACGTCATGTCCAATCCTCTCCTTTCGCTTTCTCTTTCTCTCCCCCCCCCCCTCTCTCTCTCTCTCTCTCTCTCTCTCTCTCTCACACACACACACACACACCCATACGTTCATATAATCTCTCTCTGTCTCTCTCTATCCCACATTCACGTACTCACACAAACCCTCACCTCTCTCCCTCCCTCTTATACATACACTGACATACGCCCATACAACCCTCTCACCTCCCACTCTAAATATCACACATACACCAGCTTGCCTCAATAGTAGGAACATAGTATTATCTGTATGTTCAAATGACGGATATACATGTAATTAGTACTTCTCAATTTGTACCAGCTCCTTGGTGAAATCCGTTTGTAGATCCATGTAGAGAGTTGTGTTTTGGTTTGAAGGGGTGCGCAGTGAACGTACAAACTCCTTGGTATAACGCGCGTCTTCCCCTTCCATCATCCCACTCCCACCTCCCTAGTACCCTATTTTCCCTCATCAATAAATCGAATAAGTCCTGAAGGGCGAACATTTGGGATTTTCCCCATCAAGGTGTATTTTGATTTATTAGTGGATATTAATGTTTTCTTATGTTGATATTATTTCACTGCCTTCCACGTGTATCTTCGCGATATAAAGTGAGGTATATCGAGTCAAACCTGTCCCTAAAGACCGCATCAAAAGAAAAACAGTAAAACAAATAAACAAAGCTGCACACTGCCCTGAAGGGATTCAAGTTGCCTTGACAGGTGGTATTTATAGAAAGTGGTCTTCCCTACCCAGATACATATCTCATCACATCACCCATCTTCGAGATATGAAGATCTTCTTTTTGCAAAAGATGTTTGGGCCGCTGTTGCTGACTTTTGAAGAAAACGAAAACATGATTTCTGATTGGATATTGAAATGTGGGTTCTACGCGGCATCCCTCGAGGAGTCGACATCTTCTGAATTACGAGACGCACTCCCGCCCAAATGTCAATCTCATTTCCTGGCTACCACCTATTCGGAATGTCATGAATGTTATGCTACAAGAGCGTACATTCCATATACGTTCGGGACGCAATAACAAACAGAAACATGCGTGTGGATTTCATGATTTCCCTTGCGGCGTGTAATAAAACGTCCGTTCGTAAGATAATACACGGGAAGGAGGACAGCAAAACAATAGGATCTTTTGTCAAGAAATATTTTAATTTCATTGTGTTTTCTTTGTAACTTTATACCCAAGTGATATTCTCTATATAGAGTACAACCCAATTGCTGGTCATCAAAACAAAACGGATACATATTACAGTTTTACATGAATCGGCTTGGTCACAAATAATTAAGTTCTACAAACTTTCTAAAAAAAATGTGCTATTTCAACGAGTAACTATGCTTAAATGTATCCAAAGTCCCCCAAAATATGCCCATGTTAAAAAAAAAATACCACAGTGATTACAACGGTCATGAAAAGAAAAGAAATGAATGAAAAGAAGTAACACATACGTATGAAACATAACAATAAGAACTAAGAAAATATTAATCTTTATCTAATGTTGTTGATCTGATCAGAGAACATTTTGAATTGGAAGAAAAGAATGGTAGAACATAAATACGAAACCCGATTTCCCCCTTCCCCTATATAAAGAATGAATTTCAGCCACAAGCGCATTAAGTGAATAACAAAAATAATTCATACATTTGACACAAATACTATCGAAAAGAATAAACATGCAAATTTACCTCTGTTGAATAATACAACTAAAAAAACAGAATAATATCTAATTAAAAAGCCGATATATTAAGCGTTTCGAAGAATCGAATCAACCGAAATAACGAAAATACTAACGCCTCACTAATACTTCACATTTGATAGAAAGTTTGTTAGAATGTCTGACAGCATTTGCTTCATCATTTCAAATACGAATATAAGTTTCATAGTTAACGATAATTCTACATGGGTACGAGAGACCTACAATACAATAGAGTACATCATAAATAAATATATTTCTTTACAAAAAAAACTAATCCAACGTATTGGATTCGCATGGTACTACCACGCAGCATCGTAATTCACACCGTACATGGCACTTCAATTTATTTACTTGTACGAGTTGCTTGTGTGTGCATGATGAATGGCGTCACATATATACAACCATTATAGAAGAGAAATATATAGTTAACAAGATAAAAGGATGGCGAGAGAGAGAGAGAGAGAGAGAGAGAGAGAGAGAAAGTAATTTATACATTTCATTTGAATTTGTTTTTAGGTACAAAAGTTCTTCCTCAGATGCTAAACGGTATGATAATAAACACACCCAAAGGAAACGTATAATCAATGTACCACTATGGCCATCACAAAGAATGATATTAACATGTTAAAAACATTAAAAGTACAGTTGTTTGCCGTTCGTTTCAATTAGAAATTGAACGGCGTCGTCTACGCTTATATTCTTGCCCGGACAGACTGGCACACACATACACACATTACGTAACCCTGTCCCTCTTAACGTGTATTGCCCTCTTTTGAAGAGTCTCTACAAATGTACCACTCGCATTGTCATCAGAATTATTATCGAAGCATGATCAAAATAACAATTGAAGTGGTGAAATAATTCCAATGATTTTTGTTTTCGCCGGACACGATTGTCATGATTGTGGATCAAGTATAACATTAATATTGTCTTGATCTGATAGAGAATGCGGAACGATGTGATCATTGGAAGGAGATAGAGAGCGCGAAAATAGTGAGAGATTGTGGGGATAAAGGCGAGAGATAAGAGCACAAGCTCACGTGAGGCATATATCTCCAGATTCTGGTATAACAATCGTTTGAAGATCAGTGAGAAACGTCACCAGAAAGGCTGTAATCTGATTGAAAAACGGTGAAAGGGTTTCGAACACGACAACAAGTCTCGACTCCTTTTTCCTACACTGATAACGCATACAGAAAAATGTGAATGTTAAACCTGTCGATGGAGGCAAAATCAGTCTTACATTGATTTATTTCGCGTTATTGTTGTTTTAAAAAGTGATTTTGTGATCATTTCCATTATTATCAACATGATTATATCCCCTAGTCGAAGACATAGACTCCAGCGTTTCTCACGGAGTTAATGTGAAAGTAAATACAGGTAAAAAAAAACATACTTGATTCGTCATTGAAATTTGTAGTGATATATTTTGTGACCTTCTACATTCGGCAAAAGAACATTATAAGTAATCAATGATATTTCATGAAAAATAGAATCACTTACAGTTGACAGTAGTTGTTACCGACCGATAACTGATACACTCACATATTTCTTTTCCATCTTATACAGGTGTTATAAATGCTCATTACACGTTAACACTAACACGTTAACTTTAATATGCGATCATGAATGATAACTTACGAATGACAAATTAAAATTAATGCGAGAGATGATTGAAACATTGCACTTAATCATAAACATAAAACTAATTCCATAGATATACGAAATGGACTGGAGAGCAAACCACTAAGTGGGAAAGTACATAGTAAATGGTAATTACTTAGACAATAAACGTGAGATGAATATATTCATGAGATGGAACTTAAATAACACATTAAGTATACTAAGACGATAATGACTACTTAAAAACGCATCTCAATTACAACATAACCTACACAATAAAAATGACATTAATTGGAAAGACATATTTTGAAACTTCCCTCTTTTTTGTTAGATTGCATTAACAAATTAAAAACGGCGTAAAATATTAAGTAAAGTCAACAATGAGGAAGTTGTGATAGTATTGGTTAAGTCATGAGCCTTTGGCAAAATATGGATATCTAAGAAATGATTGTACAACACAATCACAACAGGTGGATTCGTCATCACAATGCAGCACGGTTTTACTAATAGGAAAGTGATGGCTTTCCATAGATTATCATGATTTCAGGGTGTCGTATTACACAATGACATTCCACAATGTTGTCATAAATTAATGCTAAAATTTAATGTTGATGATTTCTCTGAATACACTTATGATATGCAATATTACAGCATTCAAGATATGTGAACGCAAATCTATACAATATTTTGAGTGCGTCGTATAGAAACCCATGAAAGCCTTAAATAAATTCATCAATCTTGATGTTAAATGTGAGAGCTTGGCCTTACAAACGTAGTAGCGGTAAAGAAAACATGACTCATAATACAATGAGTGCCACAGAGCCCTGGTCATTACATGAGTCTAAGTCTTGTTTAATGTCAGGATGCACAGAAGAAATCATCTCAAAATGCAAAAAACTCTAGAAACTAAAAGAAATTCTCTAATCACGGCCCGTAATCCATATCAATACTTCCTTATGCCATTCAACTTCATCCGTGTTAACCAAACTCTCATGGCTTCCAATCGAACATCAAGCGTGGTATATCTCACACTCTCTTGGTATTTATGTATGACAACACCTGCTGGTGGTACATCAATCAGCAACTTTGAAGAAAGTATTGACATATACTTCACAGGAATATTATTCTTAAATACTTTTTGTTTTTGAAAATTGTAACTTAAAAGAGAATCCCACAAGGAACACCACCGAACAAAAGTCTTTCTGCAATCTTCTTGGCAACAGTACAATATACTCACAAACAGATAAAACCGCATGATTTCATGGTGGAAGTATAGCAACTTCTTTCTTTTTCATCAGGGAATGGTGCAATTCCTGCAACTGCGTCGACCGCGAGCATTGGTCACAAAGTGCGACAATTGATTGTACAGCTGATATCGCACCCATCAATAAGCCGCGTGTCTTTTTGTTACATCAACAGTCATATTCTATATAAAAAGAGGAATGTTTACAATTTCGAGTTGAAAGTGGTCTGCTTTTCCTATAAGCACCCGTCATAAATAAGCAGTGATTAAATTCCCCCCTTTCCTCCCTCTTCGAGTTCTAAAAATCAAAGTCGTCGTCGTCTAGGTCTGATCCGTACGGCTGTACCGCCGCGTTCTCTTTATATTCCTCTATCTTGGGCTCAGGTTTGAACACATCTTCCTCCGATCCCATCCGATCCACACAGTGCTTGAGTTGAGACAGGATCGTAGACAGCCGCCTATCCAACGCTTCCAGATGCTCCTCCACTAAAACCGGCGCCACGCGGTCACGTGATAGCGAGTCGCGCATGACGTCACTCAGACGGTACTTATCAGACGCCAAAAGCTTGAGTCGCGTGTGCGTTGACTGGCGCAGTCTGGTGACGTCATATGAAGAGGGGAGAAAAATGGGGGAGCAATGAACATTATTTTCAAGGAAAAAATGTTTGTAGATCTTGCTTTCAAGGGTTCGCATGATTAGGAAAAAATCGTGATGCACTTGAACCCTGGTACAGTAATACACACACACACACACACACACACACACACACACATATATATATATATACATACACACACACACACACACACACACACATACCTTATTCAACTGGCATATATTTCCGAAACGTTGTAATGGTGTTCAAACTTACTTTTTAAAGGCAAACATTATTGAAATACAATTGATGATCAGCTAAATGCATTTTTTTTGGTTGTTGACGTTCTTTTATATTCAACATAGAGGCAGTATGGCCCTTAATCCCCAATACGACCGTTGCAGCCTGGGTACTAGGATTTGAGATGCATGGACAAACAGTCTATCAAAAACTATGTCTGGTACCACATACTATGCCCTAATCCAATCCTCCATTACGTCATGGCCCCTCTGGCTCTTGAGTGGTCAAGAGCCAGAGGAACCATGACGTAATTTGGGCTAAGTCTGCATTACCATACATACTTTTTAACAGACTGTGTTGTGTTCATGCACCTCACAGCCTAGTACCTATGCGACGACCATTGGTGAGTATTGCATTAATATAAGAAGGATTTACATACAGGAATTTACATAAACAAACACTAACCTGCAACACTGTATGAGCGGGGCTAATATACTCAGTTCATCGTGTCTGTGCTTTCCAAATCTGCAAACAAGATGGAAACAACAATATGCTTCGCTTATTATATCAATCAAAATCAAAAGAGCATGTTTTGAATCACCTTCATGACCTTTTACAAACAGCATTTCATTATACTTTCGTGTATTGCTTATGAGAAACATTGATTACTTGTATCACTATAGATAGAGATACTCATGCCATTATGAGCATTGATACCTTGCATTCTGGTTTTAGTAGTTTTTAATACTGTTAAAGATCTGATCTTTCTTTATGACAGCTGTAGCTCGCAACCTCTTTTGGTTCCAAGCTTTCGATTTTGGAAAAAACGTTTTATACATATCACTAAAATTATTAATTAATATAAAATTGATTATGAATACCATGCAAGCGGCCAATGAGCATCGAAGTTGGTGCCATGGCCTTGACAACCACATTAGTCAGTTAACCATCTTAGTCCCAAATGCAATAAATGGTGTCACAATGGATATGGGGTTTTCAATGGTCGATACTGTAAGGAGTAAGTTATCGTAAAGTGACTACAAAGCTGTATGCAACAGGGTCCATATGTGTAACTGAACTTACGCTCTGCCGTGATCGAGATGGATAGGGTATGTGAAGTTGCCGAAGGCCTCAAACGTCTCGTAGTGATGTCTGTCCATGTTACCTGCAGAAAGAGAGAAAAAAGAATAGTATTTGGAGAGTGGAAAATAATTTATGTATATAAAAAATCACATCCATTGATTCCCCTTAGGGAAACACTGATACGTCTTTTCGAAAGACATTATAGGTAAACATCCAGGAGTAGTAAATGAACGAACAATTCCTTTAAATGATTGAAAAATTAATGAAAGCGTATTCATTATGTTCTTTCATGAAATCTATCTTATAATTATTCATCCATTCGATAATGCCGCCCCTGTTACGATGTGTATTAAATATGCAAGTATTGCTTGTAGCTAGGTTAGGCAAATACTGAGCATACACTCTGCATAGCCACTGGACACAAGGATAATTAAATCACTTGAGACTAACTCGTCAGTGCGGAAACAACGAATCTTTCATTTTTGAGAGATGTCAAAATTCGAGACATTTGTGTTCAAACCTGCAAATCAAGCCCAACTGTGTGATTACATTTACGTAATTAACGATCAGCACTTCAGGGCCTTGTAACTCTTATTGCGTGCTTCAAAAAATGAAGGTTTTTCTCTTTATATCTCTATTAATGAAAGCATCTTTCTATTCGTCGGCGCGAACTGTTCACATGGGTCTATAGCGGTCACTTGAAACACGAATATCAAACACCCACACACATCCAATTATAACAGCTGAGGGGGGAGGGGAATGTATGAATGAAGATACAGGCGAGTAGAGGGAGAGAGATAGAGAAAGATGAAGAGAAGGTGGGGAAACAGAAAGAGGAGGGGGGAAGGTAAGAGGTAGAGAGAGATGAAGAGAGAGAGTGGGAAGAGAGGAAGAGAGAGTGGGGAGAGAGAGAAGGGGGAGGTAAGAGGTAGAGAAAGATGAAGAGAGAGTTGGGAGAGAGGAAGAGAGAGTGGGGAGAGAGAGAAGGGGGAGGTAAGAGGTAGAGAAAGATGAAGAGAGAGTTGGGAGAGAGGAAGAGAGAGTGGGGAGAGAGAGAGGGGGAGGTAAGAGGTAGAGAAAGATGAAGAGAGAGTAGGGAGAGCGGAAGAGAGAGTGGGGAGAGAGAGAAGGGGGAGAGGTAAGAGGTAGAGGAAGATGAAGAAGGAGTAGGGAGAGAGGAAGAGAGAGTGGGGAGAGAGAGAAGGGGGAGAGGTAAGAGGTAGAGAAAGATGAAGAGAGAGTAGGAAGAGAGGAAGAGAGAGTGGGGAGAGAGAGAAGGGGAGGTAAGAGGTAGAGAAAGATGAAGAGAGAGTAGGAAGAGAGGAAGAGAGAGTGGGGAGAAACAGAAGGGGGAGATCGAGGTAAGAGGTAGAGGAAGATGAAGAGAGAGAGAGTGTGGAGGAAGAGAGAGTGAGGAGAGAAGGAAAAGGTGGAAAGGTAAGAGGTACAGAGAAAGAGTGTGTGTGAGTGTGTGTGTGTGTGTGAGAGAGAGAGAGTGAGAGAGAGACAGAGACAGAGATAGATAGAGACATACAGGCAGACAGACAAACAGCCAGACAGAGAGAAAGAGAAAGATATGGGGCGGGTAGACAACACTCAATAGCCCGGAAATCTCATCTCGACCTAATATTACCCCAAGTTTTACAAGTCAGATGAGAAAGGTCGAATGAGGGTAACACTCTCGACTCCTGCATCCCCATAAATCCCCCGATCTCAAGGAGTTAAATCCGGCATTGATATTACTTCTTAACCACTAGTACTTTACGCACGACCGAACTACATTTGCTTGTGACAGTGCTTGTGTCCGATTGATTTCCTGGCCGTTTTGAGAGCCCAGCCGAAAGTTGAAAGACCTCACTTTGTCTTAATGAAGACAGCGACAGAGTTTTTTTGTTATGGACATGATGTTGAGATTTTTGTTATGATGGTGTGGCGTCTACAGCGTATTGGTGCGAACACAAATCTGGCAGCGACGCAGTGGGATTCGGTTCTTTACCATGTTTACGCTAAAGTCGCTGTTTCCATGCTTTTGTCCCACATGGGCACAACAACATGATGTATAAACAGATGAGTAATTACAGATTGCAGATTGCAAGAAAGACATTAAAAATAACTACCACAAAAACAACAAGACAGCTACTGTTATTGGACAGAACACGTGGCAAAGGACCAGAAGGGTCGAGAAGAATGTATGCCACGCTTAGATAACATCGTAAATAATTACCAGCCTGTCATGCAGGAGGCGTGATTATTGGTCAGGCGTCATATGAAGTATCCCGTAAATTCATTCGATTGCACGGATGCGGATTCATCTTCCAAATCCCAACTTCCGGAAAGGGATCGGACGAGAACCAGAACGGATCAAAGGGAATGAAATAATACGCGACTTGAATTACCATTGACGGAGGCACGTGCCACCCATGGTGCAAAGTGAATGAATGGCACTCAAATTTAAAGTTCACAGAATTGAAGTGTTTCATTATTCAAGTAATTACATGCGTGTTTGCTGCTCTATAGGGTTAGTGGATACGACCCCCCCCCCCCCCCCCGGCCGACCCAACCCCTCCATACACACACATCGGGAGCATTATTTACCACCTGCAACCGTTCACAGTTGAAGCACAACTGAAAGAAACAAAATATGAGTTATAATCCGTCAGGTGAACTTGGTGACCTTTTATTGTCATAAGTTCGAACGACCTTCAAGCGTGACACATAATGAGAGAATGAAAGGTATGTTTTCGTTCAGTGAAATCGCAATTTGAAATTTGCAATACAAGCTCACATGTTTGATTGAAAAAGGGCTTGTCGCCGAGAACGCATCCATCATTTCAATGCATCCATCATTTTAATACGTATATCATATCACTGCGTCCATCGTTTCAATGCGTCAATAGAGTCCATGAGTCGAATAATATATCTGATTCCGGGATCTGATTAGCGCATCCTGCATTTCCTACGAGAATTTTGACGAGGGGGTGCGAGGGGGGCATCAGAGGGTGCAAAGAACCACCTGCATATTAACAATCCGTCACATAAGTTATGCTGCCATTTAGGGATATGGTTTTTATTCACGTTAGCACGTTTCCAAAATACGTTTCGCCCTCTGCTTAAATTTTCAGGGAAACGTAAATGATATACAGTAGTAGTAATCATCGGGTTAAGGTCGTGATCGCAAGGAGCGCTGCGACATCATCGGCGAAGAGGAAATCGAAGAGGAAATCGAAGAGGAAATAAACAGAGAAGATTTACAAAAAGGATCAGAAACTGAAAAGGAGGACGAAGACGGAGAGATAGGAGAAGACGGGAAATGGTGGAGCAGGATGGGTTGAGAAAAAAACCCGAAAAAAGAGCAAAAAAATGGGAAAGGGGAGGAGTGATAGATGAAATTTGAGCAGGACAATATGAAGAAGTGAAACGAAAGAATAAGGAGGAGGAAGATGAGAAAATCGGAGAAGAAAAGAGGAGGAAATGAAAGTGAGGGGAAATATAAGGAGAAGGACATCGGAATCGAAAAGGAGGAACGTATGATCACGAAAATGTGAAGAAAGGGAGAAACAGACAGAAGATGATGACGATGATGATGATGATGATGATGATGATGATGATGATGATGATGATGATGAAGGCGGGGAGCATTAAAGAACAAAAGGACCTTAAATGAAAAAAGGAGCAATGTGTATACAAGTGATTGGGACACTTATCATGACCTACTCAAATGTCTACATCGCATAAATGACGCTCGCCTTGTTTATAGTTGTTTCGCTTCCATGACAACAATAATTGCTTCCAATGTATTTTTTTCGTACAGTTTTCCAATTCACTCGCACGCCCACTCAATATTTCCTATTCAATTTCTTAAATATCGCTTCATGGAACACACCTTTCTTTAATTTTGAACATGTGCGTATTCAACTACAGCCACAGATTAGCACGCATGTGGGAACACGCGACTAGTTTGTTTAAATCTTGTATGAATAGTTCATGAACAATACGAGGTCTGGAGCTGGCTCACTTATCACGTGCGGGGCAGGTGCCATAATACGCCACGCTCCCGCACCTTGGAATTCTTCGTGCGTCGCATGTAACTTTTATCACAAGTACAAAACATAAAGCCCATAGAATAACAACTGTTAATCTGGCACATTCTGTACATGACGGAAGTGTACGTTCACACAGCAATGCACACTCGTCATAGAACGACATTGTTCATGGCATGGATGTTAAATAAGAATCAGTCCCTGATAGAAAGATAAATTTAATTAAAGTCGAAAATATAAAGAGAAACAGATCAGCAAACTTGTGAGAAATATCCAACTTAAATATGTAAGAGACGCAATGCCAGCGACAACATCTCCATGAGGCGATACTGCAAGTACTTTTTACAGTTTTACGTCACAACAAACATGTCAAATGTTTTCTTCCCAAACTGTCCCCCGCTAGATGGATGAGATCCGTCAGAATCTTCATTTCCCGAGAGCTTCAAGTCCACAACCAAAATTGGGAATTAGCACCAAACAAACAAACATCTTAATTTGCGAGATACGTAACTCTAATGAATCCACGTTTGTAAACATCAGCGCTCTGCCTTTACCATGTGTTAAGTGAAGGAGGCATACGAGACAACCTTTCACGCCGAAATAATGAACGATAAATCAGACTTCGACCAATTGCTGTGGCAAAACCATTACCGTCCGTTACTACACCGTATAAATCTTAGCACCCAATAACGTAGGTTGTGTAGTAGCAGGGAGACAGGGGCATATAACACTATTGCAGTATACACTTTTTCACTCGCCATGCAATTATTTCCAATATCGAGTCTACTTCTATATGAGACCATACAAACTTCTGTATGGCATTAAAAAAACTCATTTATAGAGCAAGTTTCGGACAGAATATTTGCTTCAAGCACCGCTTTAAAGTACTTATTGACTTCTTGTGTTTTACTTGGATATCATCATTATCATTGGAAAGCGATTTTGTTGGACATTATTTTGGTTTAAATTTCCGCCAAAATGACGGACTGCTTTGTCTGAATTGCAGTCCAAGATGCTGTCATCGCTAAACTTTATGTTATGATTTCAACTGGATTGATTCGAGTTGAAAGGTATTTTTAATCATAAGTGAATAATGTGTTACTTATAAAAACGTAGTATTGTGTGGTTTTGCGGCCGAGTGTACAGTATCTTTATGCCAGTCGGTCTTCTTGCAGACAGACAGGTGTCTCGTACTTATTTCTTATTTTCCCCTTTGTCTGCTGACAGGGAAATGAAAACAACTATAATGAGCTGCAATCAAGCTTTCGAACGATACCCATTTTTCCTTTTTTTTAAAGCAATGAAATCTACTTTTTAAAAAAGATTTCGGAACGCCATGAGTATTAAAATTCCACTACGTCGCACGTCGCCACTGAATCATAGTAATTGGCGTTTCTCGCTTCATCTGCCATTTACAATACTGTCTGGGCCACAAACATACGCCCAGATGAGAAAGAAAGGGAATATATGAAACAACCGTTATGAAATAATTGTCCTTTTGTATTATACTTACTGGAATTATCTAAGTGCAGCCAAGCGCGTGTGTAAAGGCGATGGTTTGGTACACACGAAGTTCTTGACATGAATTGCTGATATGTGCTACTTTGAATGAACTATTCATGGGTATGCAAAGGTCTCATTTTTGTTATTTTTTTGGAAGAGAATATCTGATGGAGTGGGATTTTCTTGGAAAAAAATATTGCAATTCGAGAGAATTCGAGAGAAGAGGGGGAGGGGTTGCGTTAGAGGGTAGATGAACATACGAAGACATAGACATAAATCTATAAACTAAATATATTTAAGCCCCTATGCGCTGAAAGTTTGTAACATAAAGACAAAATAAGAGCTACGTCTTGATCACAGCCTATTACTGAAGCCTTCATACAGATAAACATCAATGCATTTTCAGTTTACAATGTAAAAAAACAGAGAGAGAGAGAGAGATAGAGGGGGAGGCTTAAGCCAACATACAGATATACATCAATACTTTTTCTGTTAAACAGAGAGAGAGAGAGAGAGAGACAGACAGACAGACAGACAGACAGAGGCACAGAGACAGAGAGGGAGAGAGAGACAGAGACAGAGAGAGACAGAGAGAGACAGAGAGAGACAGAGACAGAGAGGGAAAGACAGAGAGGGAGAGAGAACGAATGGGGTCGTTTTCCTACTAGAATTCATGAATGACTTGTAATTTAACTTATTACGCGATCACGGCCTTGTTGGAAAGCAGCTTGTCACCTGGTGAAACATACAAACTGTAAACTACTATAGCAATAATTTCCCCCAATAAATAACAAAATTGACTAATCTCTTCAACTGGGTTGATCTCAAGCCCGATTTGTTTAAATCCATTTGCAGTCACGTCGATTGATATCAAGTCGCAAAATTCAGGATATTGCACTAATGAATAATTTAATGTTGTTTTTTCAGTGATTACGGCATTGTTCCTTCCTCTCCCTGATTAATATCAATACAGTAAAGACCTCATCTGTTTTCAACGACAGAGATCATTAGATAATACGCAACAGACAGTCACTATGATAACACGACCTCGCAAACCCTGTTTTGGTTCTCGTCTTAAAAGTTTTGACATTTTTTTTTAAATTCCTGGTACGCAATAGACGAAAAACAAAGGAAACATTAAGCACAGCGATTCACCTCGCTATTTTATCGTACAAGGATTTGGCGGAAGTGACGATGTTATCTAACGACATTCTTATAGCACATCTTAAACAAATGTTTTAAAAAAATAATGTTTGCCATTTCTTTATTCATCCCGCTACGAAGTGTACTGTAATTATCACTGTGACACGAGATAACGCACCCACAGTTCTTCAATTGCTATTAAGAACGAACTATAATTCGTTTGTCTGTTGAGTTTCTAGATATAAACCCTTTGATTTAAGTTCTAATTAGTATTGAGGGCTAGCTACATTTTCGAGCCGGTTCATTCGAGCTTCCAGTATATTTTTTAGAACTTAATTTTAATTCATTTATAGATTATCTTAAGGAATTTTAATCTTTTTTATTCTTTATTTCGTAGTTATCATCAAACCTAGCGATTTCTATTTTTAAACTTTTTAGAAGGCGGCACACAGGTTATCTTAAACATGTTAAAGGTAGCCAGCCCCTTTTGACTCTGTCATCATTTGAGGGATAGTGGCTATATAACATTTCCCTGGAATTGATAATTGATCGAGATTTCTTTTTTCACATCACGAAAATAGTCAAATCTCAGTGAAAACTAGTTAAATTTTCATGTCTTCCAAGGTAGTACCTTGTAGTACCTCTGACCTTAAAATTTCACAGTTGGTATCCCAAATATACGTGCTAAATATGTACAAACTTTCATGAAGTTTGCATATGTTTGTAAAAGGGACGGGCCATCTTTAAGAGACGGTTGTATTACTACCTATTTTCGGTGCCAGACCGAACGCCACTCGGAGATGATTTACACGTATTACCGATATAAAATGCGACAAAGGCACACAAGAATAACCTATTTACTCCTCTTGGTCGTGATTTACCGATAACAATGTTTGAAAATGTTAAGCTTCGTGACATACAACTGTCAGCCAAACACTGGGGTGATGAATGACTATATGTGATAACTGCGTTACCCGCGGTCATTCATTATACCCAAACACTCAGTCAAATGTAGGTTGGGTCGTTGGGATACTACTCTAACAAGTAAAGTAAACACTTCTTTTTGTGTAGTATTTATTATTGATCTATGATCTGCAACTCATAGTGATCTTCACGTCCACATAACGGGTGCAAAGTGTCAATTATGACACGCCGCTGGAACATTTGCAAGAAGAAAAGGAAGATAATGAGCTGGAGAGGAAAGAAGAAGAATAGATGGAAGAGAACGTGCTCGGAAGAAGGGTGAAGAATGGGGTAGAAGGAAAACAACAGACAAAAAATAAGGAAATAAAGAGAGAACATTAAAGGCAAATAAAGATTCCTTCAAACAATGGGCATTTCTTTCTTAGGAACACATCACGCCCAACCGTTCTCGACAGGAGTTCAGAAATTCTTTTAGGTCAAATTCGGACTACTTATGTATTTTTGCAAGTATGTCTTTGATTGTATCTCCCAGACATTCAATGTGCATGCAATAAATTTGAAGAGGAATAATTCCTCCAAAATCAGAACGGTTGTCAAATATATGCACACACCTGTCATCATTGGTAATGTTGGATCGTAAGCCCTGCTCTATGATTTTACATAGAATTACATTTTCGGATCCTAATTGAAGAGTTTGTTTAGAGAAAGAAATACAAGTCATGTTTTGGGCACGAATTTCTCCAGGCGGTTACGAGAAACTGAAATCGGAACTCACAGCAGTTCCACGTACTAATACCAGTTGAAGCTGAGAAAAAATAGCAGACTGCTATAATGCGGTGAAATCGAGATCTCCATTTCAATAGAAAGTAGACCTGTATATGGAACGCTTCAAATATGAGCTGTTGTAATATTTTGATGTCAAATGTTACTGGAAGTAGCTGCATGAGGCTGGTCTACATTTAGGAAGCCGTGTCAAGTCACATTATGGAAATGTACAATCAACTGATATACATTATATGTCATACAAATAAGAAATGAAATGTCCACACGAAAACCATTCTATGCTTTCCTGTATATTTATATAAATATAAATATATCCATACCATAAATCAATCGTTTGCGGTTGATCTGTATAGTTCGATTGTGTGGGAACGACGTGGGTGTGTGGAAACAATCTTTGTTGCCATGGCAATGCCCTCTCTCTCCGCATCCGTTTTGGCAGGTTTATAGTAGTTTAGCGGGTCACAAATATGTGTCTTAGCTTTCCGACTCGTTATATCAGTCTGACTGAAACGTGTCTATCCAGCACTTGAATAAATCTTCTCAATTCATACTCTTTTCTGAGTGTATCACTTCTCTTTTTTTGTCTGAATGTTTATCAACACCCCAAAATAGTTTTGATTGATGACTATCCAGTCTACGATAAAACCGGAATGTTGGAGCGATGTGATATTCTCGGTGGCGAAGTTGTACAAAGAGAGAGAAAGGAAGGAGGGTTTTACGGATTTTTTTTTTGTAAATAAAGCTTTATCCGTCAACAGTGGGGTATCAACATGGAATGATTACAAAATAAATAACATAATGTAAACAGAGCATTCTTCGCCTTTCATGTAGCTCAGAGATGAAGTTAAGAGAGAGAGAGAGAGAGAGAGAGAGAGAGAGAGAGAGAGAGAGAGAGATGTTTTTGTAAATAAAGCTTCCTTCCTTCAAAAATTTCGTAATTACATGGAATGATTCCAAAATACAATAACACAATGTAAACTAACAGAACATTCTTCGTCTTTCATGTAGCTCAGATAGAGAGATGGAGTTGGAGCGGAAGAGAGAGGGAGAGAGAGTGAGAGAGAGAGAGAGAGAGAGAGAGAGAGAGAGAGAGAGAGAGAGAGGGCAGTTGGTGGGAATTATTTCTTTTAAATAAAGCTTTTTTTCCGTCAACAATGGAGTATTTACATGGAATGAGTCCAAGATACAATAACATTATGTAAACTAACAGAACATTTTCGTCATTCGTGTAGCTATGCAGGTCAACATGCAACCCACATCTGCGGTAATATCACACTTTCGGGGAACCTCGCCCTACATTACCCGCGGGTTCAGCCGAACATTCATCTCTCACATTCCCTCTAATAATCTCTGACAGGAAAAGTGTTTGTATCTTCATCTAACTCTTTCGCAGGAATGTTCACCGAACACCTAAACACAGGGAATTCTCCCATGCTCAAGCCAAACATTATTTATGTTATCATTTACGGAAATGGGTATTTTAAGTTTAAGGGTAATTAAGTTAACATATTTTGTTCGTAATCATTTACCAGAAATCATAAAATAGTTTATGAAGAAAAATCTGTCCCCAAAGAAGACGATCACTTCTTTTTATGCTTGCCGCTTAAGAACCGTTGCCTTTTTCCGGAAAAACCTCACTTTGTGAAGAACGTAATAAACTTCAGATTTCTTTCAACCGAACTCAAACATCCGCCTGAAAATTAATGTTAGAGTAAATCATATATTTATTTATTTATTTATTCATTCTCCTCTAATTGAAAGAATACATCCTGGTTAAGGTTAGGTTTCTTGGAAGCTTCATGTAATCATTTCAACACGATCAAAGAAAATACTTGAATCAATGCGATGGAACTATATATAGCAATGATCTTGTAATCATTTATGGGTGGAACTTCATTTATCATACACAAGCAAAGGGTAAAAGGTAAATTTGGTCATGATTGTTAAATTTATCGTGCTTTATAACTTTCATAATCTCCTTCATTACCACTAGCGTCACGACTGTCTGGGACATACCGAGAGAGTAATGTCACATCTTTGACCGTACGGCGAACTTTGCCTAGACAGACTCTTAACGTGATTGTGTCGAAGAGGGCGTGTTTGTTTTGGTTTCGCCAGGGCACTTTGTATGTGTATAAAGGGCTTTGGGTGCCGTTTGACGTCTATCTCACTCTCTCCCTCTTTCTGTATTTGTTTTTCATATTTATCGTTCACTCTGTCCCTCCATATCCATTTCTGTTTCACGTTCTCCATCTCTTATTCTCCTTTCGTCTGTTTCTTCTTCTCCTTCTTCTCCCCCCTCCTCCTTCTCCCCATTCTCCTATTCTCCACCTCCTCCTCTCCCTACCCTACCCTCCTCCTCCTCCTCCTCCTCTTCCTCTACATGTTCTTTCTCTTTCTTCCCTCTCTGAATGTCTCTCCATCTCTCTCGTTCCCATCCCTTATTTTCCCTCTCCGTCTTCCTCTCTCCCCATCTCTCTCTCTACCTCCCTCCCCCCCTCTCTCTCTCTCTCTCTCTCTCTCTCTCTCTCTCTCTCTCTCTCTCATTCTTTTCATCTCTTCCTTCCTCTGTTCAGTTCACCAGTCCCTCACCGCCTCTCTCCTCTCACCCTTTCCCCGCGCCACTCGCTCTTCACCTCTCGATGTATACACATCTAGTAAACCTCACAGAAGCTCTTTAGCTGTGCCCAGACAAGCCGCTTATCGTTGGGCCAGGGGCCATGCTGATAAACCGT